>PVJC01049688.1:0-12077 GCA_004026665.1 Murina feae
GAGTCCTGATCCAGCGGCGGGCACGTCTAAACACGCTCTCATCGCTGCCTCTCTTGTGGTCTCGGCCTCGGCACACTGGGAGACAACACGAAAACATGGTGTCCTCTCCAATGTCTCTATCCGAGTGAGACGGGAAGGGGCAGTTATAGAATGTGGGGCATGGTTACCAGGTTCTGTTGGGCTCCATCGTCAGGAAGTGAGGTCACACATGGGTCCCCTACCCTCAGCATTTCCTCAGACATTCCAAGAACTAATCTCAACTAATAAAAGCGTAATATTAAAATTAATCGTTTCTTCAGGACAGCCTAAGCCACACCCACCATCCAATCAGAGTGACTGTATGCAAATTAGCCTAGCCAAGATGGCGGAGGCCGCAGCCCCGGGGTCCACCATCTTGGGAGCCTGGGTCCTGGGAAGGCATCTGGCACCCTGGGCCGGCCGATGCCTTCCCAGGTGGAGAAGCATTCCAGGGGAAGCGAGGACCAGCTGGCGGGACCCCGCAGCCCCCTGCTGGGAGGCCAATGGGGTGGCCAGCACCACCCCATCGCTTCCCAGGCGGATGGCCCAGAGGGTCAGTGGGAGCTGTGGCCAGCCTAAAAACTGCCATTAGCTCCTCATCCAGGCTTTCCACACCCCCTGGGGTGAGGGTCTCCACTGGGGAGCCTGACCAGCCTGCAAACAGACATTGGCCCCTCACTCAGGCTGGCCAGGCACACCAGCAGGTAGACATCCCCAGAGGGCCAGGCACACCAGCAGGTGTTCATCCCCAAACTGTGAGAGGGCACAGGCTGGGCTGAGGAAACACCCCCTCCCCCCCACTGACCCAGTGCACAAATTTTTGTGCACCGGGCCCCTAGTACTTACATATTTCAAACTATTCTAAACATTCAAGAGGGTTATTCTAAATAAAAAGATGAACATTTCTATCCATTTTTAAAACTGCCTTTTGCCTGCATAAGCAGGCTCTATCTGGTAACATTCAAGGGTGTTACATTAGCAACAGAGAACAAATAAACATACAATGACATTAGTGATCTAATCTAATAAAAGAGTAATATGCAAATTGGATACACTCTGATACACCTAAGCCATGGCCACCAGCCAAGCCATGCCCACCAGCCAATCAGAGCTGCTGTATGCAAATTAACCCAGCCAAGATGGCGGCCAGTAGGCAAGGAGCTAGCAAACAGGAGGCTTCTGTTGCACCAGCAATGGAGGAAAATGCCTGTCTAGGCTGGCTGGGCCTCTGCTCAAGGCAACAAAACTTAAATTATAGAAGCCACAGAACTGAAGCAAACAGAAGGCTTTGTTTCACTAGAAATGGAGGAAACTGTCTGCCTAGGCCAGCTGTTGCCTTCTGCTCAAGGCAACAAATTTCAATTATAGAAGATAAATAAACCCCAGAAATCTGATTCTATCCAGCCTCACTGGGATGTTGGGTCAATGGGAGCTGTGGCCAGCCTGGAAACAGCCATCAGCCCCTCACCCAGGCTGGCCAGGCACCCCAGGGTGGGGACGCTCACCTTGAAGGGGCTGTGGCCAGCCTGCAAACAGCCATCAGCCTCTCACCCATGCTGGCCAGGCACCCCAGTGGGAACCCCACCCTGACCCAGGACACCCTTCAGGGAAAACCAGCTGGCCCCACCCATGCACTCGGGAGGTCCCTCAGCCCAGCCTGTTCCCTCTCACAGTCTGGGACCCCTCGGGGGATGTCCACATGCTGGTGTGCCTGGCCAGCTGGGTGAGGGGCTGATGGCTGTTTGCAGGCTGGCCAAGCCCTCCAGTGGGAACCCTCATCCCATGGGGGTGTGGCCAGCCTGGGTGAGGGGCTGAGGACCGTTTTCAGGCTGACCACAGCTCCCATTGACCCACTGTCCCAGGATGCTGGCTGGAATCAGGTTACTGGGGTTTATTTATCTTCTATAATTGAAACTTTTTGGCTTTGAGCAGAGACCTAGGCAGGCAAGGAAGCCTCCTATTTGCTTCAGCTCTGTGGCTTCTATAATTGAAACATTGTTGCCTTGAGCAGAGGCCTAGCTGGCCGAAGCAGGCAGTTTCCTCCAAACAAAAGCCTCCTGTTTGCTCTAACTCAGTGGCTGCCTGCCGCCATCTTGGCTGTGTTAATTTGCATACAACCACTCTGATTGGCTGGTGGGCGTGGCTTGGCTGCTGGGCATGGCTTAGTTGTCTCAGAGTGATGATTAGTTTGCATATTACTCTTTTATTAGATTAGATAATATATTTTAAAATTCATGGTATTAAATTGAAAATATATTTCCAACATTTTACTTACTTAATGTGCCTGAGAGTATTACAACATTATTCCTGTAGACATCAGGACAGTGATTCCTAGGTTTTGAGCAAAAGAATATCAAGGTGCTAAATATAACTATCAGAGACTGGGAATAGGTTATAGTTTGAAAAATATTACACAGGTAAATCTGATATATTTCTTTTCTAAAGTTGTGACTCTATGATAAGAAACACATTAAGAGACAAAGGTGATACTTTTTTGAACTTTGATTCACAATAAGTCAATTTAATATCTCCTACTTAAAAAGGAAATATTGACTGTGAGTCAATTACTATGAGTCTTTAAGGGTCTAAGCCAGTGGTTGTCAACCTTCTGGCTCTTTAAATATAGTTCCTCATGTTGTGACCCAACCATAAAATTATTTTCGTTGCTACTTCATCACTGTAATGTTGTTACTGTTATGAATTGTAATGTAAATATCTGATAAGCAGGATGGTCTTAGGCGATCCCTGTGAAAGTGTCATTTGATTGTCAAAGGGGTGTGACTCACAGGTTGAGACCTGCTGGATATAGTCTGAAGAAGTGGCCTTATTGTCAAGATTTATTCTAAGATAGAAAGTAAAATTTCAAGGTGATATAAATATGAAGTGTTTATAATCTTGATAATCTTTGCAGGTATTTTTTTTTTTTTTTTAGTTAGGCATTTAATTAAAGAGAGTCTATGGTTACATTCTGTGAAATGGTGGGGTTAGGCTTATCTTTCTCAGTTCTCACATGGCATTATTTATGCTTCTTTCATGCTACAAATTGCGATCCCTTGTACACATGTCTGATTTCTTTGTGAAGGCACCATTTCCTTGAATAAGGCATCATACTTCTGGTCTTTTTATCTAATTGTATTGCTAGACTTGATAAATGCTTCATGAGTAACTGAAGCTATGTAAGGAGAAAGGTGATATCACAATGTCTTCTATTCAGTTGTTTAATCAACACAGCAAATGTTTTTGTATATACTTAAGTGTCAAGCAGTAAGCTTTTTTAATAAGAAATTTTTAAGCGACAAATTATATCTAGAGTATTTCCCTTGAAGATTATTATATGCAGATTATTAGCACATTGTGTGTCTACCCCTTTAGAAAAGTTCCCAGAATTTTCTTTTGATTCTAATTGTGAAACATTCTTCCCTAATCATTATTCAATTAAATGCCATTTTTACCCCAATATATTTGAGTGGAAACTAGAAATATTTTCACCATTGGCTTAAAAAGTTAGTGAATCAGGGCTTTAAAAGGTCAGAAAATGCACAGATGCACAATAAAACTTTAAAGAGAAGAACCTGACATTTTTGGAATACCCTTAGTGAATATTAAATAGGATTCTAAAGCCAGCACTAACTCTGAGCTTCAGTGCTTTATTCTGTGTTTGGCTTGGGACAGAACTCCCAGCTTTTCTTCTTTCTGTGCAATGCTGCAATGTAATGTTATTGACATGGATGCTTCCTGTTTACTTTTAAAATGGATTCACATATTTTAAAGACGGAGTTGCATTCTCTATGCAGTAATCTCCTTGCTGCATACTCTTGCATATCCAAGGACTCAAAGCACACATGAATAAAGCACAATATAATGAAAAATGTTCTGTTTGATTTTACAAGTTGGAGATAAAGCAAGAGCAGAGACAAGTTGAGGGAATTTAACAAATTACACAGAAAGTTTTCATTATTTCCAAAGTAAAATATTCCTGGTATTTATATTGAAATATACAGAATGAAAATCAGGCTAAGCAAAGTGAAGTATTTATGGCCTTATTTGCTCTAAAAAATTTCTTAAAATCTGGAAATCTGTACATTTGCTACTCAAATCTTTCCTTAATAAATTATGAAAACATCTTAGTACTGTCCTTTTATAGACTCCATACAGCTTTAAGAACAACCCTTGACATTTGTTTTGATATTTACTATAAGACAGTTTGAATACATAGTGTGCTTTTTTTAATTTTTCAATTTTTCAATATTTTTTATCAGTTTCAAGTGTACCGCATAGTGGTTAGATAATCATATACTTTACAAAGTGTTCCCCCTGATATTTCCAATACCCAACTGGCACTATACATAATTATTACAATACTAGGGGTCCGGTGCACAAAATTTGTGCACTGGGGGTGGAAGGTTCCTCAGCCCAGACTGCCCCCTCTCACATATTGGGAGCCCTAAGTGGGTGTCCTACTGATAACTTAGACCCACTCCCTGATCCCCTTGGGCAGTGGGCCTAAGCCGCACTCTGGCCTGCCTTTATGAGAAGCAACCAGGCTAATCAGGGGAAGCCACCAGCCCCATCACCCCACTGCTGCAGCCACTGCCAGTCACCTCAGCCACCAAGGTGCTTTCATCAACATGGACTCCAGTCCCTTCACCATGAAAAAATGACAACTTTTTTTTAGGCATTTTCAAGATGTTGTCTTTCATAGGATATGACATTTCTTTCTTTCTTTCTTTTTTATCCTCACCTGATGATATGTTTCCATTGATTTTTAGAGGATGTGGAAGAGAAGAGAAAGACAGAGAGAAACATCAAAGTGAGAGGAACACTTTGATTGGTTGCCTCCTGCATATACTCTGACCTAGGTCCCGATCAGGGAAAGCTTGCAACCTAGGTATATGCCCTTGGTCAGAATTGAACCCAGACCCTGCAGTCAGCAGGCTGAGGCATTATGCACTGAGTCAAACCAGCTAGGGCAGGATATGATGTTTCTTAGCCCTCTAGCAGTGGACCTTCATTTTCTTTCTCCAGGAATGTGGTGGAAAACCCTAGATCACCTTTAGGGATTCTTGTTACCCAAGTTACTAAGAATATCACCAGTGGCATACAGGGAGCTTAACCAATGAGTGGTAAGATAAGGTGTTTCCACTGTAGTTCACTCTGATCACTGGCTCCACCCCTGCCCCTCCAATCCCAGCTCCATCCCTGTCCAAGCCTGTAACCTCTGGCTGAGGTTTTAGACCTGATCAGGGGACCCCCCAAGCCCTTCCAATCTCCAGCTTCACAGAGCCCAGGCCACTGCGATCACCAGCTGTGATCCTGCCCCCTGCCATTACCAGCTCTGCCCTTGCCCTATTGGCAGCCTCTTGTCAAGGCTACAGCCTGGGCAGGGGACCCCCAGAACCCTGCTTTGCTGGCTCCACCAGTGCCCAGACCCCTGTAATCACAGGCTCCGCCCCTGCCCCTCCAATCACTGGCTCTGTGGAGCCCAGGCCCCTGCGATCTCCAGCCTTGCCCCTGCCCAGGCCTGAGGCCTCTGGCCCAGGCATTATGCTTGGGTAGGGCACCCTCATACCCCTCCCATCACCATCACCGGCTCTGCCCTTGCCCATACCTAAGGCCTCTGGCGAAGGCCTCTGGCCTGGGCAAGGGACCTCTAGCCCCCTCTGATCGCCTGTTCTGACCTCCGGTCCCCACCTCCCCACCACCTGCCTGGCTAACAGGCCTGACAACTTCAGTGGCGGGGCTGAGCCGGACTGGGTGCCGTCATCTTGTGGCCATGGGAGCAGCCATCTTTGTCATGGAGTGATGCCTAATTTGCATATTACTCTTTTATTAGATAGGATTATTGACTATATTAACTATGTTGTATATTACACCCCTGTGACTATTTTGTAACCACCAATTTGTTCTTCATAATCCTTTCACCTCTTTTACCCAGCTCCCTCTGGTAACCATTACTCTGTTCTCTGTGTCTATGATTCTGTTTCTGTTTTATGTGTTCATTTACTTTATTATTTAGATTCCACATATGAGTGAAATCATGTGGTATTTTTCTTTCTTTGATTTAGTTTGCTTAGCCCAATATCCTCTAAGTATATCTATCCTATTGCAAATGGTAAGATTTCATACTTTTTCATGGCTAAGTAATATTCCATTGTACATATTTTCTACCTCTTTTTTATTTTTATTTTTTTTAATTCACTTGTCCTATTGATGGGTGCTTGGGTTGCTACCATATCTTGACTATTGTAAATAACATTGCAATAGAGCTTGAGGTCCATATATATTTTTTTTTCAAATTAGTGTTTTGGGTTTCCTTGACTATAGACCCAGAAGTGGGATCACTGACTCTGAAGGCAGTTTTATTTTATTGAGTACTCTCCATACTGGTTTCCAGAGTGGCTATACCAATATGCATTCCCATCAACTATGTAAGAGGTTCCCTTTTCTTTTCTTTTTAAATATATTTTATTGATTTTTTAACAGCAAGGAAGGTAGAGGGAGAGTTAGAAACATCAATGGATGAGAAACATTGATCAGCTGCCTCCCGCACGCCCCCCACTGGGGTTGTGCCCACAACTGAGGTACATGCCCTTGACTAGAATCAAACCTGGGACCCTTCAGTCTGCTGGCTAATGCTCTATCCACTGAGCCAAACCGGTTAGGGCAAGAGGTTCCTTTTTCTAAGAATTCTTGTTATTTGTTGATTTATTAATGATAGCCATTGTGACAGGTGTTAGTTGATACTTCATTGTGATTTTAATTTGCATTTCTCTGATGATTAGTGACATTCATCTCTATTGGCCATCTGGATAGCCTCTTGGGAGAATTGTCTTTGAATACATTGATTTTACATTTCTGATTCTGGTATGAAGATTCTTAGGGAAAATGTCTCTCAGTTTCTTGAATCAGAAATAGATGTTTTTATATCTAAATTATTTTTTTTATTTATAGTTATCTAGTGGATCAGTTCCTGATCTTATAGAACTTATAAATTATGTTAGAGTTTGTATTATGCTTTTTTTCATGTGTACTACAGAAAGCTCAGAGCAAAGTTTATGGTTCTTTTTTTACTAAGTACATTATATTTCTTAGAATGAAGTTTCTTACCCCTTTTTTCCTCAAAGGAAACTTTAATGGATATACAGACGTGAATTGGTCAATTTATTCCTAACCCACACACTGATAGAAATGAAATAGCAGATCTTGCCAACCAATGAAGACATGTCCTTCAAATTTTCTCTGGAAGATGCTTAAAAAGCCTCTACTTGCCTGTTTTTAATGATGGAAAGTTCAGAAACTTAGAAGAAATGCTTTCATTTTATTAAGCAGACAAGTTCAACTTTCTCAGCCCTCCCACCAAAATTCATTTCTGTGTCTCCTTTGAAAACTCAAGACCTGTTAGTTGAAACTTTGAGTCTTTGGAGTGTCTTTTATCTGTCTTATTTTCTGTTTAATCAGTGTGATTACTTTAGAGATTTAAGAGGTGATTTCCAAAGATAGATCTTAATAAGTCGTGCTATCTGCTTTTGGATATCTGATCATCCAAAAAGTTAATGACAAAGAAGTGTAAATGAATAGTTATCATTTTCTAAGTAAAGAACAGCATAGTAGCCAGTACATACACTAAGTAAAATGCAGAAGATTGCCACAATTCAAAGCACAGAGAATGCTAGCATATAAACCAATATCTGTTAAAATAGAGCTTTGAAAGATAACTAAACTATAGTAAATAGTAGATGCATTTCTGGAAATTGGGCTTAGTTCTGTTCTTGACTAAAATAATAAGGATTAGTTGATACATACCACATTTCCATTTATGTATAAACTAGGGGCTGGTGCACAAAAATTTGTGCACTCGGGGGGTGGGGGTCCCTCAGCCCGGCCTGTGCCCACTTGCAGTCTGGGACACCTCGGGGGGGATGTCCACCTGCTGGCATGCCTGACCAGCCTGGGTGAGGGGCTGAGGGCCATTTTTAGGCTGCCCACAGCCCCTTCAGGGTTTGTGCACTGGTGGGTGGGAGGGCTGGTGAGTGCAGGCCTGGACATTTCCCACTGGAGGGCCCACGATTGCACATGCCTGGTGGGTCCCCACCGCTGAGGGGACACACTTGGCGCAGAGCTGGGAGGCGAGCCAGGGGCGGATGCTGGTGCAGGATCCCTCAGTGGGGCCCTGCTGCTGAGCAAACACACCCAGGGTGGAGCCGGGCAGTAGACTGGCTTTGGATTCTCTGCACTGTGCAGCAGACACTCCCGCACGCCCTGTGGAGGCCCCTGGGGGGTGGATGAAGGTAGCAAACCCTGGACGGGTGCTCTTACATGCCCCCGAGGAGGCCCCCAGGGCAGAGCCAGGCTGGAACCCAGGACAGGCGTTCCTGAACACCCCACAGAGGCCCCCGGGGCAGAGCCAGGCAGCTGACCCGGTACGGGCACTCCTGGATGCCCCGAGGAGGCCCCAGGCTGGACCCCGCCACCCACTGAGCTGACACAGCTGGCACAGCTATGCTGACTGCGGAGACTCCCAGTGCAGAGCAGCCCTGCCAGCCTCCATCTTGGCTGGGTTAATTTGCATACAGCCACTCTGATTGGCTGGTGGGCGTGGCAGTGAGCAGAGGCTCAGCCAGCCTAGGCAGGCAGTTGCAACAGAAGCCTCTGGTTTTCTCTAGCTCAGTAGCTGCTGGCCTCCATCTTGGCTGGGTTAATTTGCATACAGCTGCTATGATTGGCTGGTGGGTGTGGCTTAGGTGTCTCGGGTAATGGTCAATTTGCATATTAATCTTTTATTATATTAGATGATTTGCAAAGTTGAGTTAAGGTCAAACTCATTTGTTTTTAGGGGTTTTATTTTACACACTTACACTACTTAAAATAAGTTAGAATTCAAAACCAAACAGGTTGGTTATGTGCAGAATTCATAGATCTTTTCTTTTTTAATATATTTTATGAATTTTTTAAAGAAAAAAAAGGAGAGGAATAGGGAGCTAGAAACATCAATGAGAGAGAAACATTGATCAGCTGCCTCCTGCACACTCCCCACTGGGGATGTGCCTGCAACCAAGGTACATGCCCTTGACCAGAATCGAACCTGGGACCCTTGAATCTGCAGGCTGATGCTCTATTCACTGAGCCAAATCGGTCAGGGCCATAGATCTTTTCATATGTTTACTGTTGCAAATGATAATATCTGTATTTGCTTCAAATAGGACATTTCATCAGCTGATGTTTATTTTTCTTATATTACTTGATCACTCACACTGGGCTCTGGTGTAGGTCGTAGGCTTTGGATCTGTTTTTGAAATTAACATCTTGATTATTGTATCTGTGACAGACATAAAGTAAAAAATGAAATCCTCAAGATTTTCAAATATAAGAATACTAGAATATATTTTTTACAATATCTTTTCTAAATGTTTGAAGTCTGTGTTGTCTGCTTGACTATTACTGACTTCTGGCAGGGATGTATTATGCTGGAAGCTCTGCCTAATGCTTGCTGATCATCTATATATATAAAAGCCTAAGCAACCAAATGACCAAATGACCAGTCAACTGGTTGCTTTGATGCGTATTGACCACTAAGGGGCAGACACTCAATGCAGGACCTGCTCCCTCGGGGTCAGTGTTCTCCCACAGCCAGCTTCCCACAGCCCCTCCCCCTGGGCAACCTCCCATGGCTCCTCCCCCCAACCAACCTCCTGTGGCCCCAATCAACCCCTATGGCTGGCCAGGCCAAAGGACCCCACCCATGCGCGAATTCATGCACCAGGCCTCTAGTTTGTATATATAGCCCCCAAAAATGGACAAGGTAGGAGACTTGTTAAGAGAACAATAGGAATCAAGGGAGTCAATTATAGGTGGCAATGATTATAGAACCCTGGAGTGGATTCTTCTACAAAGAAGAAACTTAAAAGAATAATCACCATGATTGTTATCAAAGTGATTTATTGTTTTCCTCATGTTGTTTGTACATCATCCCTCATTGGATTTTGTCATTGAATTATCTCTCTTTGCAGCTATGTGCCTCTCATCAGGGAAAAATACTCTTACTACTGAGGAATTCTGAAACAAACTATAATTGAAAGGAAGAGAGTGACCTCGGATATGGCTAAAGCCCATCAAAGTGAAACAGGGATTATAACATTTAGATCTTGTTTTATTTTGTCCACAGAAAATAACCTGGTAGGAATGCTTTAGAGCATTCCGCAATGTCAAGTGAAAAGCAGACATGTGAGATGTCAGCCTTCCTAAAGACACTGGCCTAGAACTCTTACTCTTTGTCACCCTGTCCTTGGTGATTGCGTGCAGTCCCTTGGCTCTCAGTGCGTTCAGTTGCCTTAACTCCCTGGGATGTGCTCCACTGTGAGCACCAGGCTGGCTATGTAAGTTCGCTATTTAAGACACATCTCAAACTTAACATGTGCAAAATGGCTCTGTTTTTCTCCCACTCCTGTCATCAGCTCTACATTACTCCTTCTTCCTTTGGTTTTTATGGTCATAGTAAATTGTACAATCAGACCTCCATTGTCCAAGCCAGAATATTACAGTCATGCTTGATCCTTCCCTCTTCCTCAAGTATGACAACAATATTTACCTTATTTCTGATTCACATAACCTATAACTGACTATACTACAATCCCGCCACCAATTCTCCTTATATTCTCCCTTGCTTCTTCCACTTTTATTCTCCCCATATTAACCAGAATTATTCTTAAAATGAAACAAAAAAAAAACCAAGCAAACAAAATATGAATTTGATTATGCCATTGCGTTGCTAACATTAGCTCCTCATTTCAAATAGAATATTTAAAAAAAATTTTTCTTACTTTTAATTAGGATGAAACTAATTGTTGATAAATGTTGAATAACCAGCTTTCAGGGGATAAAAATCTCTGCTTTGTAGTGATTACCTTACCAATTTCCTTTGTTTCAAAACTGCCACCCATTTCAAGATACCAAGGTGATGTCATGGCAAGTGCAGTCGGAGACGTGTGCAGCAGCACTCTATTATATTTCTTTCCCCCATTAGACACAGTATACGTAAAATATCTAATATGATACTAGGAAATGACAGCAAAGTAATTTAGGAAGTGGTGATCTTCGAGTATCGATTACCTCTGTTTCCCATACGATTTAATTGTAATTGAACTAATTTAACTTTTAATAATGATTGTTTAAAAAGAGGCCCACAATATTCCCGAAAACTCACTCATCAGCTCCTATAAACCAGCTTGAGAAAAATTTTACCCCATTGAATAAAATTCAACAATTTCTCTCTGGATAACCAAATCCTCATAACCTGGGTGCTACTCCTCTCTCCCTACGATCATCTCATGTCTCCGAATCCCTCTCTTCCATATTAATTCATTTTCTTTCTGTGGCTGAAGCATGGCAAACTCTTTGATTTCTTGGAAATTTTCTATCCAAGGGGACTTGAGTGGATGGTTTTTGTTCAAATTGAAAAGAATTTAGGGAAAAATAATTTATTAATATCCCACACTTGGGATAGTATATCATCTAAACTAATAAAAGTGAAATATTAAAATTAACCGTTTCTCCGAGACAGGGTAAGCCACGCCCACCAGCCAATCAGAGCGGCTGTATGCAAATTAGCCCAGCCAACATGGCGGCCGCCACTCACGGGCCTGAGTAAACAGCCCTTTCCATTGCGGCAGCAGCGAAAGTGAAGCTGCGCCCTTCAGCTCAGCTCCGATTAAACTGCCTCTAGCAAAACACAGCTTTTTGAAACATTGTAACAATCGTAGAATCCTCCGGAGCTGAAGGAAAGAGCAGCTCCGGCCTAACCAGTAACAGTAACAATTGTTTCATTATAGACGCTGCGAGGTGAAGCAGCGGAGGCTTCGTTAGCAGTTAGAAGGCCGCCTTAAAGGAACAGTGTATCAATTACCCCAGGCCTTCAAGGAACAGTATCAATTATAGGAGAAAAAACTCCAGAATCTGTGTCCAGCCGGCCTTGCTGGGACGTTGGGTCAATGGGAGCTGTGGGCAGCCTGAAAGCCCCTCACCCAGGCTGGTCAGGCACGCCAGCAGGTGGGCATCCCCCGAGG
>PVJC01049689.1:0-12074 GCA_004026665.1 Murina feae
TATATATATATATAGCTTTTAAAAAGTAGTACCTTACCAGAATGCTGTCTTGTAAACTGCTTTCTTTGTTTAATATTAATATGTATTAATAATCTTTCTAAAACCACCATATAGTTATACCATAGATTATTTAACCAATTTTGATTGGGGATATATTTTACTCTTGGGGATAAAACATTTTACAAAATTAGAATGTACAACACAAATATGAGCCTAGCCTCTTATTTGACCTACCTGAGTCCTAAAGTTAGCATTAAATCAGAAATTCAGTAGGGAAGCAAGGAATAAAACCTTAAATTATAATAAACAAAACTGTGACAAAGGTAGAGAACAAGACTGGGAAATAACTATGAGTCAGATATGTGCTGGGATTTCCTGGAAGTTTTCAGGTCCAAGTCAGAAACGTTGTTTTGTCTACGAGTGCCTGGACTAAACTTCTGTTTAGCTGCTCCTTTATTAAGACGAAAGCCTTGCTCGTGTCAAGGTTGGAACTGAAGTAAAAGGGAAAGGATACAAAGAGTGAGCCCCTGCCCTGTCGATAGCAGGTACTTTATATGGCAGTTTTCAGGAGAACAAAAGGGGAAAGCAGCTCTGCCCCTCTCTTCTCCTTATAGTGGAGAAGGCCTGCCACTCCGGGAGTGCACCAGGTTTATGGAAGCAAGTGTTGACCACAATAGTACTGAGAGCCTGCCCAGTGTGCTCCGTGGTTGAGCTGCAACCTATGAACCAGGAGGTCATGGTTTGATTCCCTGTCCAGGCACACACCAGATTGCAGGCTTGATCCCCAGTGGGGGGGCGTGCAGCAGTCAGCTGATCAATGATTCCCTCTCATCATTGATGTTTCTATCTCTCTCATCCTCTCCCTTCCTCTCTGAAATCAATAAAAATATATTTTAAAAATAGTACTGAGAGTGATGGCTCAGGGTAGACTTAGAAGTGTCATTGCTCTGAGAAGTGAACAGCTCAGAGTCAGTAAGACCAATATTTCTGCTCATCTTACACTCAAGAGCAGTATTTCCAAGACTTCAGATCTCTCATAGACCACCTTCATGATTTTTCCATATCTGCCTACCACTCATGCTATCATTAATACTTTCAACTTATTTTTTCTTAACCTAAATATTTAATTTTAAATAATAAAAAAATCACAATTTTAATTGACAAACAGAATCACCGCAAATGGAAATAGTGGGTGACCTCGTGAATTCAATGATAACAAACGTGCAACAAAAATAGTATTTAGTTGGGAGTAGGTGCTGTTGCTTACCAAAGGCTCTTGAGCATGGAGCCTGGTTGCTGTTTGATTAGCAACACAGTGGAGGAGTGGGTAGGGAGGAGTTAGCAAGTGTTAAAAACATTACCAGCAAATCCAGACTGCACAAGGACTTCCTCAGAAGAACGGCAAGGGAATGAAATCACTTTCACTATGTGACTCAATGTTATTTATATCACCTAGCTTCCTGTCCAGTGGTGTACACCCCTCGCTAGCAAACACCGTGCTAGAGGAAGTTGCCGTCTGTAAAGGGGTGGGGAGAAGAGCCCAGTTAAGCCAACCTTAGTAGCCACTAGAAGTTGAGATGTTACCATAAACCTATATACTCTACAAGTTAATGATAAACTGGACAGGGAAGGCTCTCATATCTTGTAAACTCTCCTGTTATGGGGCATATTGTACTCCCCCTCTCTCATTCCCAAATTCATATGTTGAAGTTTTAATTCCCAGTTTTTCTGAATGTGACTATTTTTGGAGATAAGGATTTTAAAGAGGTGATTAAGTGAAAGGAAAGTAACTAGGGTGGATCCAAATTCAATATGTGTCCTTATAAGAAGAGAAAAGTAAGAGAGAGAGAGAGAAAGAGAGAGAGAGAGAGAGAGAGAGAGAGAGAGAGAGAGAGAGAGAGAGTCAATCTACAAGCCAGGAAAGTTGCCTCAGAAGAAACAAATAGTACCAACACCTTGCTCTTGGATTTCCAACTACCCAGTCTGTGGCATTTTGTTTGGCAGCCCTAGCAAACTAATGCATCTCCTAAGTGGGGGAAAAATTCAAGAGACAGATTTTTGTACAACTGTTTTGACTTGTTTCCTGGAATATTACAAAGGAACTAATGTCTAGAGCACATGTAGAAACCATTTAAATTTGGTTTCTCAGTGGTAATGGTTATTTTAAAACTACTAATGGAGACATTCTTATATACACATATGGGTACCTGATCAAGTCAAGTGATTTAAAAAAATCCCATGTATCAGATGTGTACTTCAAGGGAAGAAACAGCCTAACAAATTTAGGTTAAAATAGAGCCATGGGTCTGATCGACAGTGTTCTTAGGGGCACAGGCCTTCCACAAGATGCAATTGGATCTTTCTCCAAAATGAGCCCCTCCACCCCAAAAAATCATAAAATAAGCAATAAATAATAAATTAATCAGGTTGTCCTCGCCAACTGATAGCCATCTGTCCTGGTGTACAAATTTCAAAATCTTACCCTGTCCTCCAGGTGGGTCTGAGACCCAGTCTGGCCTCTTGAAGGAGTAGCTAGCTTGACTCCTGAGGCTGACAGCAAGCTTCCCTTACAGAATGTGGATCATCCCTCCAGGCATATCTTCCTGTGCTTTCTTTTACGGTTGGAGGGATGATCCAGCTGATAGATTTGTTGGTAATACAAATGAAAAACTTTTCTATGTTCTGTTACTTCAAACTCCTTGAGACTGAAGCAGTGCTGGACTATGGAATATCAACCAGTTAGTACTGCATGAACTAGATGACCCAGTGGTGTGAGGGAGAACCATGACTCAGCAATGTCCGTTCCCAGGAGGTATACTAGTATACCTGTGCTATGGTGCTTCACACAAATGTAATGACTTTTGTCACTTGTCTTTTTAATTTTTTGCTATTAGTCTCTCCTGCTAAGTCCCATTGAAAGCAGAAATTTTCTAGTTGACTACTTTATTCTTGGTCCACCAGGGTGGCTGACATATGGCATGTGCCCAAGAAGTATTTTTTTTTTTTTGCAGTGATGAATAAGAGCCACAGGCATAAGCTTTGAAGCTAGAGCAGCTAGAGCTGAATCTCAGCTATACATTCACTAGCCCTGTGACCTTGGGCAAGTTACTCAACCTTCTTAAGTCTCAGTTTCTTCACCTGCAAAATGACTGCAGTCATACCCACATCGTATTATTATAAAGATTCAATGAACTAACATAGCACCTGGCACATAAGTACTTAGCAAATATTATACTTATCTTAAAAGAGCTGAAAAACTGAATTTGTTTACTTAATTGACAAAGAATAGACTGTTTGGGCCAAAATAGGTCATGCAAATCATTGGTTTTATTACTAGATATTTTTTCTGTATACCATGTAGATTGCCATTAAAAGAATTCTGACCACCAAAAATATGTTTGGAAATAATCATAGTATACTATAGTAGTAATAAGAGTCACAGTCTATTTTTTTATTTTAGAATTTTTTGTACTAAAATCTGGTCAACCTATTTTATGCATAATTGACTGACAACTCATTTTGCAAATGAATTCAGTCATTTATTAAAAACAGTCTATTATAGAGTAAAAATGTATTAAATGTGTTTAACATTATTATGAATTTAACAGAGCATTCCACATCTTCATCCATTATTAAATGTCCATAAAGGCACATTAGTGCAAGTCATTATGAAAACTTCAGATTATGACTGATTTATATGAGAGTCTGCATGAAACACCTCTGTAAAAAAAATGCATGCAATTAACGTTTTTAATCACCTGATATCTAGAAGCTAGTGTAGGTGTGTGGGTGTGTATTTCAGGAACACAGCTGCACCTGAGTCCTTGCAGTATAAAGATTTGTGGTTAAAAGGGAGGATAATGAAACCTGAAGTTCCAGTTTCGCCTTAAAGATACGTCTAATGACAGCCTGCTGTTGAAGAACGAAGAGCCACTGGCCCATTTTCCGTTTCAATTGTTATTTTTGCAGGAAAAATACAGGTTTCTAAACATGTATTCTTATCTAGGAATCAGCCTTATAAAACACTGTGTTTCTAATTTTGATTATTTACTATTTCTGGGACTAAAATTGACTTTCCCTGGTAAGTGATTCATACACACAGTGCATGCAGAATATGCATACAATGGTCTATTTTCAGTGGAGAGTTTATACCCCGTGAAAACGCTGAGACGTGTCTTTATTTAATTATTTTGAAGTAAACCCTGTCTACCACAATTTTTTAATAGAGTTTATAAGGCCCTGTGTTATTAAGAATCAATTGTGTGGCACAATTGTAGATACGTTAAGCTCACTTTCTCAAAACCTTGCAAAGCAATCTATAAACAAACACTCACTGTATGTGCTGTCAGAGAATACAACAATTATGAGATGAAATCCTTGCCCCAGAGGAGTTCGGAATCTAATTAGGAAACAAGATATCCTCGTAAAACCAGTCTTGAACATATGAACAAGACAGGGTTTTAGAGGCTGGACACACACACAAATCACATCTTATTCTGACTTTATACAAACGTTTGGTATGTCCCACCCTTCCTCTCAGAAATGACTACGGTTAAAGGAAGAAGAGATTTACAGTTTTATTTTTCACCCTGTATTAAAATGGATAACTGATCCCATTCCTTTCATAAGCAGAGTGCTGTGTCACCGATATACACACTGAGCACAGAGCTCATTCTTCCCCTGGAAGGAGAGAAAGGGGAGCCAGATTAAATATGATGCTTCCTCTCTCCTTCAGAGGTGTTCTCTCTGCAGTTCATAAAAGCTAAGAAATTCTGTTGTGGATCTGTTTCTTGATGACCTAAAATTTAAACCGAAGTCTCTACTTATTGTTGCCATACATACAGGAAATATGCACATATTGTATTACATCCTTCATAGCTTAAAAAATTTAACCAAAACAATCTGTACCATCGCAACAAACCCACAGGTGACATGCTTTTGCTCTCTGACTTTTTACTCTTCTCTGCAAACCTGGGCAGGTGGCACCAACTTATTCTCTAGACTCAGGAAGAGTAAGAAAAGCTATCATCTGCCTGTGTATCACATTCTTTAGAACCCCTGGCATAATGCAAAACCTGGAAACTTAGTTGAAAGTCTGAAATTTGCCATGCTCCTAAGGAAACAATGGAAAAGCATTAATTTAGGGCGACTTGCTCTCCCCGGTGTGATGTGGAATACCTAATTAAGGCATAACTGGGACACAGGTGGCTACATGATTTTCACAAAGGGAGCCTGCTATGTGTCAATTTACTTCTGGAGTTCCAGTTATTTTCTGTAAATGATACAGAGAGCGAACATTGTACACTACCATTTTAGAGTGCACAAGAAGAATTCACAAAAATTATAAACTAAAAGCAGTATGTAGGCACTCATAAATTCGTTTTGTGTTCTTTGGTTTGCCCTGATTTGCACCGCTAGTGAGTAACCAAATTTGTCAGGTTACTATTAGAAGTTACTTTTTCAATTGTCATTTGAACTCTCTTTTAAGAGTAGAAAATAATCCTTTGGTATCATTTTGTCTGAGCAATATGTATTTTTTTCTTAGCAGAATTCTAATAATGTGCATGTACATTTAGGGATAAGTCTTAAAATTTGAGGCTTCCAAACAGATATGTGAAAAAAGCAGTTTCTTTAGAAATTCAGTAAACTCATTTTGCTTAGTCTAATATATAGTGAGATCTTCATCTAGTAAGAAAAATGTTATTTAGTAAAAATATGGGCAAAAGACAAATTTAATACCAATAAATACATGAAAATATTTTAGATGCAAAGAAATATAAATGGATACAACATTGATATATATTTTCTCACCAAAAATACTTTTTAATAAACCTATTAAATACCCATGGTTGGTGAGTTGGTCAGAAAAATGCCAACTCTTTTGTAATGTTGGTAGGAGTTAGGTTGATACAAACCTTTTGGAGGGCAATTTAGCAAAATATAGTAACTTCAGAAAAGTACATAGGCTTTAACTTTATAATTGTACTACTAATAATTTATTGCAAGAAGATAATAAAAATAAATCCTCAAGAATATTTTCTATAACCTTTGCATATCAAACCAAGAAATTAGAATAACCTAATTGATAATCAATAAAATATTTGTAAAAATTACAATATAACTATACAATTCAATACTATGCAGCTATAAAAAATGAGATGATTAATTAGTTCTGTATTTAACAATGACAGATATACAGAACATGATGCAGGTTTAAAAAAAGATTTTTTTAAAAACAGTACAACATACAGGGGCTGGCAAAAGTAGATTTACAGTTGTGAGTACACAAAATACTTATATTTTATTATTATATTTTTATAATTATTCTTATATTATCACTTATTTATTAATTATTGTATTATTATTATTAACCCACTTTTACCCACTTCTGTATATAGTATTATTTTAGTTTTATAAGCCTACATGTTGAGAAACACCTGAAAGTATATTATTCAAAATATTAATAGTAATTAACTTTGGGTGCTGAACTCCGGGGTGGTTTTAATCATACCTTATATCATCTTGTGTTATTAAAATTATTACACTGAACATGCTTTACTTTTATAGTATGAACAAAAAGCAGTAGATCTTTCCTTACTTTTTTTTCTAAAGTATCATTTATTGAGTAAATTGCAGAGATTGAAAAAGTAATTCCTAGAAGAAAGGGGCTTAGGAAATGAGTTACAGAGGCAAAGGAAGGGTCCTTGGAGCTTGGGGGCGAGGAAGCCAATGCTAAGGCGCCTGGGGCAGCGAGGGGGAGGAGGAAGGTAAAGGAAGGCAGAGCATACTCCAGGAAGGGAGCGTGCTTTCCTTATTTTTGAAGTAAAATATGCTTCTATTAATGGTAACGGCACTTAAGGAAAGCTGGGGAACACTCAGTTCCTCTGCTCTCTGGAGAAGGACACGCATATTATAATTATGCTGTATTTTAGTAAATCAGGTGCGTCTTGTGTGTCTGAAGCTTTGTCTGACAAAGAGTAACCAGTAAAACAGGTGTGCTAGGCAGGGTGGACCATCTGTTTCTCTTTGCAGAAAACTTTTTAAAGAGGATGGAAAAGGATTTAAAATATATCCTCACTGACTGAAAAGCTAGAAGAAAATTAATACCTTCTCTACAATCCAGCATTACCTTCTGTTGTTATTTTCAGTAAACATATATTTAGAAACTACCAACAATATTGTTCACAAAGTTTTGGAAATACAAGCTTTGACTCCAACTCAAAGTTCACTTATCAAAAGAATGTTAATTAATAGCTGAGGTTCAGGTGAAAACAGCCATAAACACTAAGTTATTTTCAGAAATTCCAACTTATGATTAAAGCTTTGTTTTGTACTAGAAAGGTTCCAAGATCTCTAGTGCTGAGTAGAGAAAATCTCTATCTGTCCTCCCAGCTATTATTTTCTTCTTCTGCCTGAAGAGACAATCACCCTTGGCTCCCTCATAGGGGAGCTGATAAGATTTCATGAAGGTATTATTTTTGCTTTTTAAAGGGGCCACAAAATAGCTTTCTTAAACAAAGAGTTATTAATGTGGTACAACCACTTCCTAAGACATTTTGGCAGTTTCATACAAAACTAAACATTCTCACAACGTGTAATCCGGCATTCACATTTCTTGGCATTTATTCAAGTTTGTGAAAATCTTAAAAATAAATGGTATTTACCCAAATGAGCTAAACAAAAGACTATTACATGAATGTTGACAGCAGCTTTATTCATAATTCCTCAAACTCAGAAGCAACCAAGATGTCCTTCAATAGATAAATGGGTAAGTTAACTGTGGTACATCCATACAATAAGACAAAGAAATGAACATTTCAATATATGAAGAGCATTTAATGTATATTGAAAAGATATAGAGGAAACTTAAATGCATATTCCTAAGTGAAAGAAAGCAATTTGAAAAAGCTACTTACTGTTCGATTCCTGCTATGTGATATTCTAGAAAAAGAAAAGTATCAAAATAGTTAAAAGACCAGTTGTTGCCAGGGATTTGTGGGGAGGGAAGTAGTGGGGATGAACAGGTGGCACATAGGGGATTTTTACGGCAGTAAAACTATTCTGTATGATATTGTAATGGTAGAGAGATATCTTTATACATTTGTCAAAACCCACAGAATGCACAACACAAAGAGGGGAACCAAAATGTAGACTATGGGCTTTAATTAATGATAATAATGTATCACTGCAAATGTACTATACTAATGCCAGATACTAAAAATAGGGGGAACTTGGGAGGGATAGTTAGGGAAAGGGGGTATTTGTGAATTCTCCTTACTTTACATAGTCTATTAATTAAAAACAAACAAACACGTCATTAATGGCCGTGATGTGCACATCTGGTTCCATCATAGAACGCTAAAAGGTATCTGCAGCTTTGCTCCTACAGGCACTACCATACCTGAGTTGTGGCTTTATGTTTCTCAGTGTATAGCATGCCATGTGAATGATAGAATCATGAAAGAATTACAATGTATGCATGCAAGCTATTATATTAATTTTTATCACATGATACATTAGAACAGCAACTTTCAACTGGTGTGCCACAAGAATTTTTAAAACATGCAATTCCTGACTATTTAATCAGGGGCACTTCCTTCCTTCCCCTTAGATTGTCCAATACAAAATAAGAACAGCCAACCCAACAATAGCCATCTGGTGTGAATGAATCAAAATTATACCTATTTTTTTTTTTTGTCAAACTGGCAAAAATTAGAATATATTCTTTGGGATGCTGCAAAATTTTAATAATTAGGTTATGTGTGCCACAAGATGAAAAGGATTGAAAATTGTTGTGTTAGAATATTCTGGTCTCATATTTTCAAAAATGTCAACACTGAATTCCTTTAAATATCTTAGTTACCATTTGTTGTGTCACTTCAGAGATTTCCAAGTATGAGAAAGATAATTTAGAAGATCTAAAATATGACACCATTATGTTGTGATAGTGACATAGTTTGAACAGGCACAGCATATACTGTTTTTGCAATTTTATGTTTTGAAATCACTTGGTTTAAAACTCCCATGGCCATGAAAATGCACCCTCTCAGATCTCCTACTGCAGGGTGCGTAGCAGGTTGGCAGCCCAGCGCTCTGCATCCACCTTAGTGCCCAGCTGAGGCTGCATTTCTCCTGGGCTCCTCCCAGCCAGTGACTAAGTACAGGGGGACCGCTAATGCTGGCTTATTGCTGTCAATCATGGGATCACTCTGCAAGGCAACTTTTCACTTAAGGACTTCCCCCTTGGAGTGGACAAAACTTAGACCCCTGCAGTGTAGGACTTCTTTCTAATTCTCTTTGCTTCCTCCCCACTTTTCACAGGTATCAGACCTACACTGCAATCTGACAGCTTTCCTGCAGACTCATACTTCCTCCTCTTTACCGTCACAAGCATCCCAGATAAATTTCCTGCATGTCTATTCCTATCTTGGCATCTGCTTCTCAGGAGACCTGAACTACCACAAAGACCTATCTCTAACACATGGTAATTTTTTGTCCTTTGAAACATAATTATATCAATGAAGATCTATAAAGCTTATACTTCTACTTTGATGAATTAAGCTCTGATATCCATGAGCAACAAAACTCTTTTTGCTAATTCTGAGGACATATTCTGAGTAATTTTTTAATTTGAGGGATATCAACTTAACTGCTTATTGTATTACGCTATTCCCAAATAGACGTTGTATATTTGGAACTCATGTGTTTCTCTTTCTCTCCCATTGGTAAGAAGAACAAGAAGAGTAAGAGAGAGATTTTAATATGACACAGGTTGCTTAGTAAAGGTTATTTCCTTATTTATGTGCCATGAAAACATCTTATCCTTTCCATATAAAAGTAAAATTCTCTTCACTATAGAAATCATACATTTTCAAGTTTTTAATAGAACTTTTTATTTTGAAATAACTATAGATTCACAGCAAGTTACAGAAATAGTAGAGAGGTACCCAGCAGCCTTCACCCACTTTCCCCCAATCACAAAGATTAACATCAGTTTTTGTACACACACACACGAAGCAGTTCAAGCTCTAGTCCATGGCTAGCTTATTTGTAAGTAAGCAAATTGAATATTTTTCAATAATTCTAACCACCACCTGGAATTCGCACTATCCAATGGGATGTATCTTATGTAGTGGCTGTCTGTGTGTATCAGAATCACCACAAGAGCATGTTAAAACAGAGATTCCTGGGCTTCTCCTGAGAATTTTGGGTTCCCTGGGTTTGGATAGAAGTCCTAGAAGTTGCAGTTTTACTAAGTTTCCGGGTGATGGATGCCAATGATCCTTTGAGAACCAAAGGATGAAAACCCCATAGTCTACAGCTAATTTCACGTGTTCAGAATGTAAGGTAAAGCAACTCATTTGAGAAGGAAAACACAACTGTGAAACTAATCTGAAAATGTGTGACAGAAGATTTGAAAACAGTAGAGTTCAGTCATGTGGAAAGATTGTATCTTCAAAAAAATTAATTGCTAGAAAGGGATTGTGATACAGAAAATTGAAGCTTAATTAGTTGAATTGCAACCAAGAGAGAGGTCTGTATAGATTCTGGAAAAGGAAAGCCTTTAAAGTAAAATTTGCATTTATTCAGCATTACCTAGAAGAGAGAGCATCTTGACTAATTGATATGAATATTCAACCTCAAATATAACCTAAAGTTGTCATGAATGTATCAGACCTGGTGGCACTAACCACTTAATTATCTCCTAATAATTATATTTGACTTGCATATGAAAGAGAGATGGAATTTACCTTTATTTTCTGACAAACTTCTGATCTGGTCAAAAATAATATTTTTTAATAAATAAATCAGATTATGGACTATCTATCAGTCTTATATGAGTTTTGTTAGTACCTCGAACTGTATCAACTCTAAGGACCCAGGTAACATAGAATTTCTGAATCTGTAAGTACTGGTGCCTGTAAGGGATTGTTGAGTTGGTCAAGTCAGATTCCATACACACATTTGTATGTCTTCTCTATAAGTCAGTAAAACCACTGTTTACACATCTTGAAAAAATCATCATTTAAAACCTGAACGTGAAGTTTTTTTTATTCTTACCAAAACTCCAGAGAAGTGGTCACCATGTTTCCAAGGTAATTGCAATGGATTTTCATGAACTATGAAGGTTCTGAGATATTTACCCTAATAGCTAAGTTACAAGTTCACCTGTTGTAGTTTTAGTCAGTCCCTCACTTATGATACTTGGGGAAGTGTGAAAAGCCCATGGAGAATTGCTTGCCAAAAAGCATATATTGCAAAAGCTCTCAGTCTTGAAAACATTAATTAATAAACTAATGGTTTACTTCTAGAAATGGTGTCCTTCCATGATCCTATTTATATAAATTAGAGCTAGATAAAAGCTATTACCCAATCTAGTCCACTTTGAGATAAAGGCAAATTGGTATAATATGCAATATACAATGGCATATATGTTTTTTCAATTCATGACTTTTCCAATACTGACTCTTTTCCCCCTTGATATTTCTAATAATTTCTATCATTGAAAGTTTTCATAATGAGTATCTGGTTTCTGTTCTTCTCTGCTTTGAATTGTTAGAAAATACTCTGATTCTGATTTTATCCTGCAAAGCAACTCCCTAGTTAGAGTCATTCTTGAATCCTGGAGAGTTTGAAAAGTTAGCAAAATATTATGTTGTTTCACTGTGACAATGGTGGTTGCAGGTTTTGTCCTTCTGCTTTCTGTTCTTTTGTTTGTGTCAGGCTACAAAGAACTTTTGATCATCCCTTGATAACTTGCAGGAGAAATAATGTTTCCTATCAGAGATCTGAGATGCAGTAGGAAAAAAAGTATCTATTGTTTGTTTGTGCTAATTGAAACATACTGTCTTATTTCCTTTTTCCCAATGAGATGTAGCAAATGATCATTTTATCTCATTTAATTTATAAAAAAAGCATTTAGCATTTTACACAGAATAAGAAAGTGGTTGTCTTTAAAATACTGCAGGTAGATAGGGAAAGCAGCTGAAACGAGTGGCTTCCAGCCCGAATTGGCAGTGGAGATCGAGCTGGGAGACAGCCTGCAGCTGGAGAAGACAGAAGACTCCTGACAG
>PVJC01049690.1:0-12073 GCA_004026665.1 Murina feae
CCCTCAGCCCGGCCTGTGCCCTCTCGCAGTCTGGGAGCCCTCGGGGGATGCCCACCTGCTGGCATGCCTGACCAGCCTGGGTGAGGGGCTTTAAGGCTGCCCACAGCTCCCATTGACCCAACGTCCCAGCAAGGCTGGCTGGACGCAGGTTTTTGTGATTTATCGCCTATAATTGATACTGTTCCTTGAAGGCCTGGGGTCATCTTCTATAATTGATACACTGTTCCTTTAAGATGGCCTTCTAACTACTAACGAAGCCTCCTCTGCTTCACCTCGCAGAGTCTATAATGAAACAATTGTTACTTTTACTGGTTAGGCCGGAGCTGCTCTTTCCTTCAGCTCCGGAGGATTCTATGATTGTTACAATGTTTCAAAAAGCTGTGTTTCGCTAGAGGCAGTTTAATCGGAGCTGAGCTGAGGGGCGCAGTTTCACTTTCGCTCCTGCCGCAATGGAAAGGGCTGTTTACTCAGATCCGTGAGTGGCGGCCGCCATGTTGGCTGGGCTAATTTGCATACAGCCGCTCTGATTGGCTGGTGGGCGTGGCTTACCCTGTCTCGGAGAAACGGTTAATTTTAATATTTCGCTTTTATTAGTTTAGATGGTAATGTTTCTTAAACTATGTTCATGTGGAAAAGAAAGCATGGGAGAATGTTAATTTTAAAAATATATATATTTTCATTGACTTTTAGAGATAGGGAAAAAGAGAGAGAAATCATTGATTGGCTGCCTCCTGAACACCCCACACTGGTGGTCAAGCCTGCAATCTGGGTATGTTCCCTGACTGGGAATTGAACTGTGAGCTCCTGGTTCATAGGTTGACACTCAACCACTGAGCCATGCTAGCAGGGCAAGAATGTTAATATTTTAAGCTGGATTGGGGTTCATGGATGTCCATTGTACTTTTCTCTCCTCTTTTTTATTATAGAAAATTTTGGTTAAAAATAATTCAGAGATTATCAGTTATGTGTTTCCTATAGGAAAATCAGTTTTAGAACTAAAAAAAATTTAAATTTGGGGTTCTTTGTATAATTTTTGTTATATGAACATATTCATAAATATTAAAAAAGATTCTAGTGTTTCCACAGGAGCTTATTATAACAAGGGTAAAAGTCTCTGATGTTGGACTGATTGACCCAGTATAATTTTATTCCTTTTAGATGATTATATAAGCTTATTCAAAAGTAAATACTTCAGTGAAGCCGTTTGAGAATGTGACCACTTAATAGTTTCCCCAATTTTGTCTCTAGAAGTAGAATGGAAATTACATAAAAGTAATAAGCATTCTATCACATCCATTCCAAAAGATCCCAATATAATTATCTCCCTGGTTAAAAAAACCTCAGTTTTTTCAGAATCTATGCTAGCGTTAGTGAGCTGTAAAGTGAAATTGATTGCTGAAAAATCTATTATCAAGTGCCAGACCACTCAATGTAAAAAACAACAACAACAAAAACTTGAGTTATGCCAATTAATAGAAAATGTTTATTTACTATTACACAAATCAGTACCAGCAGCCATTATCGCTTAGGAGACAGAAACTGCCCCCAATTCAAAAAAAGTTTTAGTCTGGTAAATTCCCTCAAGCCAATGAAGTTCTATTGGAGAATATAGGGGCTGAGATTCTATTATGTCTATAGGGACAAAAGACTTGGTTTCAGACTTACAGTAGAAAATGGAACTATGACTTAATCCCCTCCATAAAGTCACAAAGAGCTAATGTATTCAAACAGGACTAGCAAAACTATCCAGGAGCCCAGAAATAAAATTATCCATGAGAAGTCAGAATCTCAGGCCTGCACCACAGGTAAGTTTAAGGTCTGGGTCTAGGCTGAGTGTATACTGTGAAATCACAAATCAAAAAAACAACAAAATCAACTCTGGGATTCTAGCAGAAGCAAATACATAGATATAGATAGGTTCTGGTAGAATTCCACAGGGGGGAAAGGTTCTAAGATTAAATGTAAACATACATACTACCTACAGGAAGAAAAGTCAGCAGATGCAAATAAGAGGGCTAGTTCTTTAAGAATTGCAAATAGAATAATCTGAAAAGCCATAAAATGAGTAAGATAATTCAATATAAAAATAAGAAAAACATTAAAAATTAGGTAAATTTAAGCCCTGACCGGTTTGCCTCAGTGGATACAGCATCGGCCTGCAGACTGAAAGGTCCCAGGTTCGATTCTGGTCAAGGGCATGTACCTTGGTTGCGGGCACATCCCCAGTGGGGGGTGTGCAGGAGGCAGCTGATCGATGTTTCTCTCTCATTGATGTTTCTGACTATCTATCTCCCTTCCTCTCTGCAAAAAAAAAAAAAAAATTAGGCAAATTTGAAAAGATTTAAAAATGAAAAAGTTATTGGAATTGGAAATGTGATGGTTATCAATGCAGATTAGACACAGCTGAAGAGAATTTGTGAACTGGGAGATTAATTTTACAAAATTAACCTACAATGAGATACAGAGATGTATTGATAGAAAATAGAAAAGAATAGGCAAAAATCATGGGAGATGGATTGGTAGCATCTCATATACACTTAATAGGTCCAGAAGGGAAGGGAGATCACATAACACCTTTGAGTTAACGTTTTTTTTCCACACTCCTGCATCTAATCTACCAGCAAGTTCTATCTCCAGCTGATCTTTTCTCCTCTACTTCTACAGCTATAGTTCCCACCACCATCTTAACTCCTGCTTGCCAAATCCTTCAGTGACTTCCTGTATCTCTTGGTGTGACCCTGAACTCTTTACCATGGTCTATAAGTCCTACAGGTTCTGGCCACTGTCCATTTCTGTGCCTTTCTCTTGTGATATCATATTTACCCCAGTTCAGTCAGTCAGTCTGTCCTGCTTATACCTCAACATAAAACCAAATGTGTTTCCATCTTGATTTTGGTTCTGGCATAGCTGGGTGAATGGTGTCATGGGGAGATACAGAAGCTTGAAGAGGGAGCAAACTTGGGAGGGGAAGGTAGAAAATGAAGAATATATTTTGGCCATTAAATTTGAGATTCCTATTACATATAAAGTAGAAATGTTGAGTAAACAAGTAGATGGGGGAGTCTAGAGCTCAAAATGAAAGGCCACAAGTAGAATATAAATTTGGAAGGTAGTTAGTTATAAGGTATGAGACTGAATAAGTTCTCCTGAGGAATTATTTATATAATAAAATACTATACAGCGGTGAAAAGTAATAAAAATGGGTCTCAAAAACAAAAGTAAAAAAAATATCATTTGAGACCATTTATAAAGATTAAAAACAGACTAAACCAAAACACTTTAAGGATATACAAATACAAGGTTATTCACATTTGAAAAGTAGAAAACTAAGTGACAGTCATATGGACAACATTTATTGATCATTTCCTACCTTGCCACATAAAACGAGAGAAGCTGGGAGAAGTTGGGAGAAGGATACTGAAGCCAACAGCTAATATAGTTACATTAATTTTGGAAAAAGCCTTCAAGGCAAAAAGTATTATTTGCAATAAAGAGGGGTATCTCAATTATAAGAAATTCAATTAACCAGGAAGTATAGCAACTCCAAACTGAAATATACCTCAAAGCAAAAACAGACAAAACTACAAAAAAATGGACAAGTCCAAGATCACAGTGAGATATTAACACACCTCTTTTCATTAGAATAACCAGACCAGGAAAAAAGCACAACAGGATGTAGGTGATTTTAATAAAAATACATATGACATAATTGACATGTATATATAGACCTACCCAACAACTGCAGAATACAGTCTTTGGAGGCTTACATGGAACATTAACCCAAACTTATCATATGTTGAGGTATAATGCAAATCCTGGCAAATTTCAGAAATTAAAAATACATATATAATGTCTTGGTTCTCCACTCCTATTCAAGATGTAGTGTTGGCATCAAGAGAGATAAAAATATGTGCAGTCCTTCCAGTGCAATAAAGCAACAACAGGAAAGCATACAGCATAAAAAAATAAGAAAACTTTACTTATAATGATTGTAGAAAATTCCAGAGAATCTACAAAAACTCTACTAGATGTGAATTGAGCAACTTCACAGGACACGAGGTCAATATAAAAAAAATTGTATTTCGCCCATTGTATATCTATGGTTTGGCTCAGTAGATAGAGCATCAGCCTGCAGAATGAAGGGTCCTTGGGCTCCATTCCGGTCAAGGTCACATGCCCAGGTTGTGGCCTTGGTCCCCAGGAGGGGGTGGGCAGGAGGCAGCCAATCAATTATCCTCATCAATGTTTGTATTCCTCCCTCTCCCTTTCTCTCTGAAATCAATAAAAATATATTTTTTAAAAATCTGTATTTTCATGAGAGCAATAAAAAAGTTGGGTATTAAAATTTTTAAACATGCTTTTTATGACAGCAACAAAACTCATGAAAATACGTAGGTATACATCATAAAAGTTATGTAAAAGGCTGAAAATTACAATATGCTTATAAAAGAAACCAAAATGACCTTTAAAAATGAAGAGATTCATCATGTTCATGGATTGAAAACTCAATATTAAGATTTCTGTTTTCCCTAAACAGATTTGAAGATGCAAAGCAATTCCAATCAAATTCCAAAAGGATATTTTGTAGAAATCAATACATTTTCTAAAATTGCCCTGTCAGGTTTGGCTCAGTGGATAGAGCATCAGCCTGCGGACTGAAAGGTCCCAGGTTCGATTCTGGTCAAGGGCATGTATGTACCTTGGTTGCAGGCACATCCCCAGTGGGGGGTGTGCAGGAGGCAACTGATTGATGTTTCTCTCTCATCAATGTTTCTAACTATCTCTCTCCCTTCCTCTCTGTAAAAAAATCAATAAAATATATATTAAAAAAATAAAATAAAATTTATGTGGGAAGGCAAAGGAACCGGAATAAAACTCAACTATGAAAAAGGAGCAGTTGGAGAAGTTACATTGCCAGGTTTTAAAGCTCATTACAAGCATACAGTGATCAAGAGAGTGTAGTACTGGCATAGAGACAGGTCCATGGAACAGAATTGATTACCTACAAATGTACTGACATTTTATATAGTCAATGGGTTTTCTACAAAAGATGCTAAAGTGAGTCAATGGAGGAAGGATAATATTTTCAAATGGGTGTCCACAGGCTTTAAAAAACAACCTCCAAACTTACCTCATACCTTATGCAAAATTTAAGTCAAAATTAATCATAGACATATATGGTAAACTTAAATCTGTATAAGTAACATCAGAGAAAATTTTCATGATAGTGGTTGGGCAAAGATATCTTAGATAATGATACCAAAAGCATGTATGATCCATTAACAAAATGATAAAAATGTACTTAAAAAAAAAAAGAACTTTCACTATTTGGAAGATACTGTAGAAATGAAGAGCCAAAAAATGAGAGAAAATATTTCCAAATCCTATCTAATAAAAGAGTAATATGCAAATTAGGTGTCACTCTGTCCCAAAGATGGCGGCATCCATAGTCACATCCTATCTAATAGAAGAGTAATATGCAAAGTAGGCATCACTCCATCACAAAGATGGCCACTCCCATAGCCACAAAATGGTGGCGCCCATACAAGATGGCAGCGCCCAGTCCGGCTCAACCTCGCCACTACAGTGGTCAGGCCTGTTAGCCAGGCAGGTGGCAGGGAAGGCAGGGGGCCTAGGGGCAGAACAGGCAACCCAAAGGGTTGAGGGTCCCCTGCCCAGGCTAGAAGCTTTCGCCAGAGGCCTCAGGCATGGGCAAGGGTGGACTGGTGATCAGAGGGATAGGAGGGTGCCCTACCCAGGCATAAGGCCTGGGCAGGGGCAAGGCCGGAGATCACAGGGGCCTGGGATCCACAGAGCCAGTAATTGTAAGGGCAGGGGCAGAGCCTGCGATCGCAGGGGTCTGGGCACTGCTGCAGCCAGCAAAGCAGGGGTCTGGGGGTCCCCTGTCCAGGCCTGTAGCCTTGGCCAGAGGCTCCAGTGGGGCAGGTGCAGAACCGGTGATCTCAGGGCCTGGGCAGGGGCAGAGCCAGTGACTAGAGGGGCAGGGGCGGAGCCTTCAATCACAGGGGTCTGGGCACGGGCAGTGCTGGCAATGCAGGGGTCTGGAGGTTTCCTGCCCAGGCCTATAGCCTTGGCCAGATGTTGTAGTTGGGCACAGGCAGAGCCGGCAATGCAGGGGCCTGGGAGTCCTCTGCCCAGGCCTGTAGCCTTGGCAAGAGGCTGCCAGTGGAGCAGGGGCAGAGCTGGCGATGGCAGGGGGCAGGATCAGAGCTGGTGATTGCAGAGACCTGGGCTCTGAAGCTGGTGATCAGAGGGGCTTAGGGGTCTTCTGCAGGCCTGGGCAGGGGCAGAGCCAGTGATCACAGGGGTCTGAGGGTCCCCTGCCCAGGCCTGCATCCTTGGCCAGAGGTTACAGGCCTGGGCAGGGATGGAGCTGGGATTAGGGGGGCAGGGGTTGAGCCGGTGATCAGAATGAACTACAGAGGAAACACCTTTTCTGACGGCTCATTGGCTAAGCTCCCCATATGCCACTGGTAATATTCTTAGTAACTTGGGTAATAAGAATCCAAAAAGGCGATCTAGGGTTTTTCCACCACACTCCTGGAGAAAAAAAATGAAGGTCCACTGCTGGAGGGCTAAGAAATGTCATACCCTGCCCTAGCCAGTTTGGCTCAGTGCATAATGCCTCAGCCTGCTGACTGCAGGGTCTGGGTTCAATTCTGACCAAGGGCATGTACCTAGGTTGAAGGCTTCTCCCTGGCCGGGGCCCAGGACAGGGCATATGCAGGAGGCAACCAATCACTTTGATGTTTCTCTCTGTTTTCCCCTTCTCTTCCACATTATCTAAAAATCAATGGAAACATATGCTCAGGTGAGGAAAAAAGAAAGAAAGAAATATCATATCCTATGAAAGACACATCTTGAAAATGCCTAAAGAAAGTTGTCATTTTTTCATGGTGAAGGGACTGGAGTCTGTGTTGATGAAAACCTTGGTTGCTGTGGTGACTGGCAGTGGCTGCAGCAGCGAGTGATGGGGGCTGGTGGCCTCCCCTGATTAGCCTGGGCACCTCCCACAAAGGGAGGCCAGACTATGGCTTAGGCCCGCTCCCCAAGGGGAGCAGGGAGCAGGCCTAAGCCGTCAGTAGGACATCCCCTGAGGGCTCCCAATATGTGAGAGGGGGCAGGCTGGGCTGAGGACCCCCTCCCAGTGCATGGATTTTGTGCACCAAGCCCCTAGTATATCTGATAAAAGGCTTTTATCTTAAACTAGAGGCCTGGTGCACGAATTCATGCACAGGTCAGGTGCCTCAGCCTGGTTGCAAACAGGGCCTTGGAAGGTTGGCTGTGGGAGCACACTGACCACCAGAGGGCAGCTCCTGCATTGAGTGTCTGCCCCCTGGTAGTCAGTGTGGATCATAGCGTTCAGTTGTTTGGTCGCTTAGGCTTTTATATATATAAATAAATATATAAAAAACTCCTAAAATGCAGTAAACAACCCAATTTAAAAAGCGAGCTAAAGTTTTAAACAAACATCATCAGAGAGGATATACAGAAGGCTAATAAGCACATGAAGAGATGTTCATCTTTTCCAGTGGTTGTGTAGTGGTATAGCACTACCATTACATGCTTATGAGAATGGCTCCAAATTTTAAAAACTGACAATACAAACTGCTGACAGAGATGCAGAGCAACTGAAACTCTCAAACACTGCTGTTTGGAATTCAAAATGGTACAGCCACTTTGGAAAACAATTTGGCATTTTCCTATAAAGTTAAACATAAACTTACCAGATGACCTACCAATTCCATTCCTAGGTATTAAGTGTAATGAGAACATGTCCATGTACAAATTTGTACACATGTTTATAGCAACATTATTCATAATAGGCAAAGAATACGAACAACTCAAATGTCCATTACCTGACAAATGGATAAATAAAATGTGGCACAACAGTCCCCCCTAACCTGCAGTTTCAGTTACCCATAGTTCAAAAATATCAAACGAAAAGTTTTAGAAGTACAATTGCTCAGTTTTAAGTTGTATACCTTTCTGGGTAGTGTGATGAATGCTCATGCCCTCTCCCTCGGTCCCGCCTGGTACCTGAGTCATTCCTTTGTCCATCCTATCCATGCTGTGTACACTACCCACCCATCAGTCACTTCATGGCAGTCTTGGATGTCAGATCGACTGTCGCTATAACAGAGCTTCTGTTCAAGTAATCCATATGTTTCTTAATAATGGCCCCAAAGCCATTCACATAACTTTTGTTACAATATATGATTTATAATTGTCCTATTTTATTATTCTTAATCTTTATTAATATGCCTAATTTATAAATGAAACTTTACCATAGGTATGTATGTACAGGAAAAAACATATTATATATACTCTCCATGGTTTCAGGCATCCATGGGAGGTCGTGGAATGTATCCCCGTAGATAAATGAGGATGATTGTATATTTATGCAGTAGAATAATATTTGGCCATGAAAATGAATAAGGTACTGAAACATGATACAACATGATGAACCTTGAAAACATTATGCTAAGTGAAATCAGTCACAGAAGACCACACAGTATATGAATCCATTCATATGAAACATCCAGAACAGGGAAATCTATAGAGACAGAAAATTCATGGTTGCTTTAGGTAAAGGATACAAACTTCTTTGTGAAGTAATCAAAATGTTCTGAAATTGACTGGTGATGGTTGTATATATTTCTGAATATGTTAAAAATGAATGACTTGTATGTACCCTTAAAATGGGTGAATTGTATGGTATATGAATTATCTATCTAAATATAAAAGGCTAAGCGACCACCCGACCAGTCGCTATGACATGCACTGACCACTAGGGGGCAGATGCTCAGAAGCTGCCTAGCTGTGGTGACTTGGCAGTGGCAATTCTCAGGTGATGCACCCTGGAACCAGAGAGGAGGGAGCCCAATTCCAGGGTGCATTACCCAAGAACCACCCTCTCACAATCCTGGACTTTTCGGGGGATGTTGGAGGGGATGTCAGAGGGGGATGTTGGAGAGCCGGTTTCTGCCCAATCCCCACAGGTCAGGCTGAGGGACCCCAACTGCTGGAAGGACCCTACTCGCTCCACAGATGCCCTTCGAGCCGTGGTGCCGCCCCAGGTGTGTGTCCAGCCCATCTCACCCAGTCCTGCCCCATCAGCCACCTTCTAATTAATTTCCTTTCAATGTGCATGAATCCATGCACCAGGGCACTAGTATCTCAATAAATTTGTTAAGAGTTTGTAGACCAAAAAAAAGAGTTTCTAGACACCAAAAGAGCAGAGTCAAAAAACAAGAACTAGAGGAAACTGAAGGCCCTAACAGATACAGAAAACATTAAGCAGAGCCTCACTCATAGCCAGATAAACAAAAATCTCACAGTAAAGGCCCATTTACCACCTCAGTTACAATTTCCCAATATAGCACGTCTAAGTTTCAACAACAAAATTACAAAACAAACTAAGACAAGAAAAGACAATCTGCAGAGACAAAGCAAGTACCTCTACCAGACTTACATATGGCAAAGACTTTGTAAAATTGAAAATAACTATGATTAATGTGCCACAGGCTATAATGGAACAAGTGAACAACATGCAAGAATACATGGATGATAAGAAAAAGAAAATAAAAAGAAAAAAGAATATATGGGTGATATAAACCAAGAGATTGAAACTCTAATAATGAAAAGGAGCCCTAGCCTGTTTGGCTCAATGGATAGAGCACCGGCCTATGGACCAAAGGGTCCCAAGTTTGATTCTGGTCAAGGGCATGTACCTTCATTGCCCGGGCTCATGCAGAAGGCAACCAATTAATGTATTTCTCTCACATCTGATGTTTCTTTATGTCTTTTTTTAAAAAATATATTTTATTGATTTTTTTACAGAGAGGAAGGGAGAGGGAGAGTTAGAAACATCGATGAGAGAGAAATATTGATCAGCTGCCTCCTGTACACCCCACACTGGGGATGTGCCCGCAACCAAGGTACATGCCCTTGACTGGAATTGAACCCAGGACCTTTCAGTCCATAGGCCGACGCTCCATCTACTGAACCAAACCAGTCAGGGCCTCTATGTCTTTCCCTCTCTCTTCCACTCTCCCTAAAAATCAATGGAAAAATATCCTCAGGTGCAGATTAAAAAAAAAAAAAAAAAGGAAGGAAGAAAAGAAACAAAGGAAATGCTAAAAATAAAAAACATTGTAACAGAAATGAAAAATGTTTTTGATGGGCTCATCAATAGTCAACCCTGAGTCAGTGAGTTTGAAGATTTGTCAATAGAAACCCCAAACTGAAATTCAGAGAGAAAAAGAGTGAAAAAGAAAACATCCAAGGACATATGCATAATGGAATATCAGAAGGAAAAGAGAGAGAAAGGAATTTTAAAGAGTAATGAGAAAATACTGTAAAATTAACAGAAAGCAAATCACAAATCCAGAAGTTCACAGAACAGCAAGAAAAATAAATAGCAAAAAACAATACCCAGCCATACCATATTTAAGCTGCAGAAAACCAGAGACAAAAAAAATTTGAAAGATGACAGAGAAAAAAACACCTATAATGGAACAAGGATAAAAACTGTCAAACTTTTCTTCACAAGACATTAAAAGAAGAAAATAATGGAATGAAATATTGAGCCTACCAATCTATAAGGTTTCAAAAATGAAGGAGAAATAGACTTCCTCAGATAAAAACTGAAGGCATTTGTCATGCCTGGCATGAAGTGATAAAAGAAATTCATCGGAAAGGAGGAAAATTATACAGGTCAGAAACTCAGCCCCACATAAATAAAGGAAGACTATGAAAAGGAATAAGTCAAGGTAATAGTAAAACCTTTTACTTGCTTTATTCTTAGTTGATCTAATAGATAAGTCTTTGAAATACTAGCGACAATATATTTGGTTATTATAACATAAACTAGGGGGTCTGGTGCACAAAAATTTGTGCACTCGGGGGGTCCCTCAGCCCGACCTGTGCCCTCTCACAGTCTGGGACTCCTCAGGGGATGATCACCTGCTGGTGTGCCTGGCCAGCCTGGGTGAGGGGCTGATGGCTGTTTGCAGGCTGGTCACAGCTCCCATTGACCCAACATCCCAGCAAGGCTGACTGGAATCAGGTTTCTGGGGTTTATTTATCATCTATAATTAAAACTTTGTTGTCTTGAGTGGAAGGCCACAGCTGGCCTAGGCAGGCAGTTTCCTAATCGCTGGTGAAACAAAGCCTGTTTGCTTCAGCTCCATGGCTTCTATAATTGAAACATTGTTGCCTTGAGCAGAGGCCCAGCTGGCCTAGGCAGGCAGTTTCCTCCATTTGCTCTACCTCCGTGGCTACCGGCCACCATCTTGCCTAGGTTAATTTGCATACAGCTGCTCTGATTAACTGGTGGGTGTGGCTTAGATGTAACAGAGTGAGGTCAATTTTCATATTACTCTTTTATTAGATAAGTGAAATGATGACATCATAACAGACAAGAGGGAAGAATTGGAAATCCTTTATTATAAGGTATCTGCACTACCCAGAAAGCACAGTACAGTGTCACTTGAAAGTGGAATTAGAAAACGACTTCCAGTCAAGATAGCAAAGTAGGTAAATGCTGGACTCACTTCACAGACAAAAAAAAAAAAAAGGCTAAGGGAGTTTATCACCACCAAGCCAGCAATGCAAGAAATGCTAACGGGACTGGTGTAAAAAGAAGAAAGAAAAAGGGAAGAAGGAACACAGGCAATAAACATGGTTACAAACAAGTATCTATTAAAAATAACTTTATCCCACTGTAGACACAGCTGACTCTCATAACCAAGTGGCTTAGAGGTTAATCCCTCGCAGTGATCGCCTAAATCAGAAAGGGAAGCAGCCAAAATGAGGAGACAAAACAGGTCACAAATGATACAGATGGAAAAAAGAAAACGACAGGATATAGAGTTCAAAACCACGGTTATTAGGTTTTTCAAGAAAATGCTAGAGACTGCCGATAAATTTAATGAGACCCTCAAGGATATGATAAAGGACCAACTAGAAATGAATCATACACTGACTGAAATGAAGAATATTATGCAGACATCCAACAGCAGACGAGAGGATCACAAGAAGCAAGTCA
>PVJC01049691.1:0-12074 GCA_004026665.1 Murina feae
GGGTAGATTAGTTGGTTACAGTGTTATCCTGTACACCAAAAGGTCTCAGGTTTGATTCCAGGTCAGAGTACATACCAAGGTTGTGGTTTGGGTCCCTGGAGGGGATTGGGTGCAGGAGGCAACAGATGGATGTTTCTCTCACATCTATGTGTTTCTCTCTCTCTCTCTCTCTCTCTCTCTCTCTCTCTCTCTCTCTCTCATCAATAAAAACATATCCTCAGATGAAGATTTAAAAAAAATAATGTCAGTCATCCAAGAAGGCATAAAGAATAACATAATCAATACCTATGAATATCTTTAAGAAATAAAATAGCATAATAAAGCTGAGTCCCCTCCTATTCTTCATCCACTGGATCTAAGAGATACTGTCTCTTGCATTTCAAAATTTCAAATGCAAGTCTATATTTTCACTGTACGAGTCTTTTTATGTGGATGGTATGATGCTGTATTCTTATTCCCCTCCCCCCTCAGTATTGTGCTTGTGAGTTTTATGGTAATGCTTTCAAGGAAACCATAATTTTAAAAAACAAAACTTGGGGTGAATAGCAAACTCACAACTTCCTGATGTGGAAGTTTTTATACTGTTAAGTCTTAACTTATGACCTAATACATGGTTAATTATCATAAATGTCCTATTTGTTCCTGAAATGTTTACTCTCCAATTTTTGAATGCTGTTCTCTATATGTGAATAATATATGGGGATATATTCTTATTCTATTGATTTTATTTTTTATAAATTCAAACATTTGTTTTGTCTACTGATCTATAACTCCTAAATGTTACAAAGTTTTCTGTATCTAAGTACTCTAATTTTCTTAATTTAATTTAACCTTATCAATTTCTTTTTGTAATTCTTATACTTTTTGCTTTGTATAAATTTTGGTTTGCTATTAGGTACAAGTAATTTAGAATTATTATGTTAAATTATTATGTTATGTCTTCTTGTTGAATTAAACTATTAAATTGTTATACATGTTCCACTTTAGTGATGTCTTTCTTTCTTAAACTATATTTTGTTTGATAGTAGTATAACTATACCTAAGTTTAACACACTTTGATATTTTAACATATTTCTGGGTCCTTATGTTTCAGACATGTCTCTTTAAACAATATAACTACAATATTTTAACACAATTTTAAAATATTCTTAATTGATAAGTTAAATTGTTTTACATTTTGAATATAATTGTACTTTTTTCTAATAGTTAATTCTAGTTTTCAATTTATTCTGCTTTTTCTTCTTTATCCTATCTAATAAAAGAGTACTATGCAAATTAGGTGTCACTCTATCACAAAGATGGCTTCCTCCATAGCCACAAGATGGTAGCACCCAGTCTGGCTCAGCCCTGCCACTGAAGTGGTCAGGCCTGTTAGCCAGGTAAGTGGTGGGAGAGGTGGGGGGCCTGAGGGGCAGAACAGGTAATCAGAGGAGGCTGGGGGTCCCCTGCCCAGGACAGAGGTCTTCGCTAGAGGCCTCAGGCATGAGCAAGGGTGGAGCTGGTGATCAGAGGGGTATGAGGGTGCCCTACCCAGGCATAAGGCCTGGGCCAGAGCCCTCAGTCTGACCAGGAGCAAGGCTGGAGATCACAGGGGTCTGAGCACCAGTGGAGCCAGCAATGGGAGGGGCAGGGGCAGAGCCTGGAATTGCAGGGTTCTGGGCACCAGTGGAGCCAGCAAAGCAGGGGTCTGGGGGTCCCCTCTCCAGGCCTGTAGCCTTGGCAGACACTCAAGGGTGGAGCTAGCAATGGCAGGGGGAAGGAGCAGAGCCAGTGATCACAGAGGCCTGGGCTCTGTGAAGCTGGCAATCAGAGGGGCTTGGGGATTTCCTGCCCAGGCAAAAGCATAATATGCAATTAACCCTCACTTTGTCACAAAGATGGTGGCAGCCAGGGAGCTGTAGCGAGGCAGGAGGCTTGTGTTGCTCCAGCGATAGAGGAAGCCAAGATTCCCACCTGCTCTGTGGGCCTTGAGCTCCACTCAAGGCAACAAAGTTTCAATTACAGAGGGTAAATAAACCCAAGATACCTGCTTCCAGCCTGAAGCTTTAAGCGGGACCAAGGCAACAAAGTTTCAATTATAGAAGTTAAACAAATCCCAGATACCTGCTTCCAGCCTGTGGCCATGGCCAGCCTGATAATGGCCCTCAACCCCTCACCCAGGCTGGCGAGGCACCCTAACAGTACACCCTTCAGGGCAAACCAGCCAACCCCCACCTGTGCACCAGGCCTCTCTCCTATATAATAGAAGGGTAATATGCAAATTGACCCTAACAGTAGAACCACTCGGAATGACTGGTCACTATAACACACACTGACCACCAGGGGGCAGACACTCAATACAGGAGCTGCCCCTGGTGGTCAATGTACTCCCACAGGGGGAGCTCTGCTCAGTCACAAGCCAGGGTGATGGCTGCCAATATAACGGTGGTGGTGGGAGCCTCTCCTGCCTCCTCAGCAGTGCTAAGGATGTCCGACTACAGCTTAGGCCTGCTCCCTGCTGGCAAGAGGATATCCCCTTAGGGCACCTTAGCTGCCAGAGTGATGTCTGACTGCCAGCTTAGGCCTGATCCCTGGGCAGTGGGCCTAAGCCAGCAAGTGGACATCCCCGAGGGGTCCCAGACTGTGAGAGGGCATAGGCCAGTCTGAAGGACTCCCTCCTTCCCCCCAGAGTGCACAAATGTTTGTGCTCCGGGCCTCTAGTTTTTATATATTAGAGGGACTTCTTTTGGAATGTTTGAGATATTTTTACATTATATATTTCCTATACTGATTTGAAAGTTAGTTCTTATTCTATTCTAAATAGTTATCCTTATTTAACATGTATATTTAACAAATTCTAAAGTTAATCAATATATCCATATTCCTTCTGTACAATTTAATATGCTTTGATTCCCATTGCTTTCTTCAAATTTCTAGTTTACATAGTGTTGCTTTCCAAGACAATCTTGGTTTTTACCTCCCAAATTATTACTAAAGCTATTTCATTATACAGTTACCATTTGCATACATTCATTCACACATTTTTTATTTTCTTGGTCACTGTTTCTTCCTTTTTGGTTCAGTTTGATTTCAGAAGTTTATTTAATAAAGGTCTATTGTTAGGACATAAATACTCAATTTTTATTTTTTCTAAAATATCCTTATTTCATCTTCTTTCCAGATAAAAATTTACCCTAATACATAATTCTAGATTAACAGTTATTGTCATTCAGAACCTTTAGTATGACCCCCTCTCTTATGGCTTCTATTCTTACTGTTGAAAGGTTTGCTTTAGTGTGCTTGTTTTTATGATGTGTCTAGGTAGTGACAGAAAATTAATTATCAGGTTTCTCAGTCATCTCTCACTCAAGAAGTTGCAACTTAATGCCCAATTCTCTTTCCATTACAGACAAGTTAATGCTAACTCATTCCCCCGAAACCCTGGGTATTTAAAAATGATTTAACTGTCACAGTACTGAAAAATTTAATTAGTAGCCCTTGGTACCTTGGCCCCAATCTCTTGCCTCACATACCACCATCCTTTATCAACAATGAGAGAACTGGAGGAACTTTAGTTCAGAAAACTCGGAGCAGATCAGGTGTAGTCTCTCCATTGGACATTAGACTGGAAGTGAGTGTCCTCTAAAACTGTGACAAGCAGGCCACAAAAGGCCTTGGCTCTTTGGCCACCAAAGAAGCCTGGAAAATAACCGCTTTTTAAATTTAGGACATGATTCATCAACCACATTGAAAGAGGGCCAACCTACACGACAATGACCCTTAATCTATTTAGAAGAGCTAGATAAGCAGCAGATAGGTTTGGGAACCGTAGGAAGGAATTGACTGGGCTTCTGTATAGACGTCATAGGCGTTTCCATTCTGAATCATTAGGGCACGTTAGAGTCACAGATGGAAAACCCAAAACGCTGCAGTTTCTTTCTCATGACTGCTGACCTGGGGAAAGAGTTCATACAGAAATTAATAACAAGATTAGTTTGAACTGGGATTCCTTAAAATTCTTCCTTTTTTGTTTCTGCAACAATCTATATAAAGTGGCAAGGGATGTGGGTGGGGTGCATAGAGATGATTTGGGGCATCTCACAATTTGCATCTTCTCTCTATCTGTCTCTTATGATCTTGGGCTCTCAAGTGGCTAAATTGAAATTTCTTGTATTTTCTCATTAACTGTTATGCTGTTCATGGAATCCATATGGTTTCCAAAAAATTCATTTTTTGAATTCCAGAATTTTGCTTCCTGGAATATGCAGGTGTCATTTTTACCACTTCAACTACACTTAGGTTCAGGCTAACTCTATCCCATAGAGCAGTTCTCCTTGGAAGAAGATGTAGATACCAGAGTGAACCTCGACAAACTGCAAAATTCATCCATTAGAAACAATCTAGTCTGTTTCCTGTTGCTGCCATTAACCTCATCTATCCCTCCCCTTGGAAGGGGTTGTTCTGGTCCAAGTTACTGCCCATCAGCCATGCCAGCCTAAGGCCTTTCCTCAGCATCACCCATTCCTACCTGTCTATTCTACTGTCCTCATCGGCACAAAAGGCCACCTGCTTTATCTTTCTGGGTGGGGCCTTCATTTGTCTCTTGGGTTCCTATAAGTGTTGCTTCTCTTGAGTTTGAGTCTTTGTTTTAACTAAGCCACAGATTTGTTCCCATTATATGGACCAGATGTTATCATTTCTTCACAGGTTTCTTCTTCAACTCAGAGGATCTGTATTTTTACCTCTCCGGTTTGGCCTTTCCAACGTCCTAATCTTGTTTTTAAAAATAGTTTGCCTTTGTTTATTTGTGTATTGGTTGCTTAGGGAGAGGGAATAAAGAATGGTTCAATAATTTCTATAATCAAATTTTTTTGTTAGTTATTCATGATGTTTACCATTTGTATTATTGTTACCTGAAACACACAGTCTTTAAGTTTTTCAAACAGCTTGCATAAACAGCACCATTCTCTGAGTGAAAGACTTTTTTTAACACTAAGCAACAGGAAATGACACTGAAAAATGACTTGTCAGTTCTCTGAGTAGGGCAAATGCATGAGAGTTTTATTCCAGATATCAAAAAAGAGAAATGGAATTCAGACTTAAAGTCAAATCAGGGTCAGAGTCAACCAAAACAATCAACTAAATGGAGTCTTTTCACAGGACCTGCATGAATAAATAAAGTAGATATTGATACAGACTTAAGAGATGTGAAATGGAATGCTTTGAGAATTAAAAATACATCTTGAAATATTTTTTTCTCTCACTGGCTAATGAGCACCCACTTGGAATTTTGTGGAACATTTGCAAAGTAAAATTGGAATTCCATGAATTATGTACAATGTTCTTAATGCACATAGTCTCTTCCCCTGGAACAATTGTCACTCCCCCCCCACACACACACACACATCTTGTTTCTCCATCCAAAAAAAGAAAAAGAATATTCATGCTGTTAGACATGCCATATTGAATTACAGGGAAGAAATACGCAGACTATCCAACTCCCTACACCCAAAACTGAAGCACCAAAATTGCATTTTGAATGTGTTGTTCAGCTAAAGAACACTAACTATCCTTTGATTTTTACAATAGCTTAGGGGCTGGCATTTCACAGTAACATTTTAGAAGAGGAAAGTGGATGTTTTAGAAGAATATTTCTTTTGACATGTACTGTGTTAGAATGAATTTGTTTTTCAAAAGGGGGAAATCCTTATATGGCTGGACTCTATCTTTGAAGGCAGAAAAGAAGGGATGGGAAATATTATGTGACTTAAATACAACTTCCACTATCTTAACTTCCAGTTGTTTCTTTAAGAATGAGCTTAGACAGATTGATTTTACTGCTACTGCTACTGAAAACTGTCTGAAGATGAGAAACAGTTTCAGGAAGAAAAGCAGAGCATAAACGAAGTATGATGCCAAAAGTGAATGCCACAAATTCTGAATAGAACACAACATGAATAAACTGATCTGTTCTACTTCATTAGTTATACTGAAGTCGGAGACATTTGTAGGACTCTGCTGCATGTAGAGGTCAAAGTCATATGTGTTTTTATCAAAATGAATTATAATTGTTCAGACATATGAAGGTGAATAATGGCAATATAGTAGAGTGGTTAGAAGAATCAGAGCTTTGTGGTCAGTCTGAACTGCCTTCAAATCCCAGTTATGTCATTTACTAGTTCAGTGCAGGCAAGTTACTTAATCTAAGACTTATTTCCCACATCTGTGTGTGTCACAGAGTAATTGTTTATTATATGAAGAGTGAGATGTAAATAAATTACCATCAAAATTAAGTAAAAATGAAAGAACTCAGCATAATGCCTGGCATACATATTTTAAGTTTTTGGTAAATGCCACTTTTTATTTCCATTTATCATTATTATGAGACCAAAAAAATTGTAATACAAGAAATAGCCACATCCTGATTCCAAATTTTTGTAGTAAATTAATACTATTGGTAGGAACTTCGTAGATGGATGTTAACATAAACTTCAAGGAACTGTGGGAAAATTATTTCTTAAACATTTTTATATTAACTCTATTTTATCCACTCCTCTGATTATTGATAAGCTTTGGACACTTCTGAAAGTATTTGTCAGTCCTCCTAATGGTCTCCAAGGAGAGATGTCAAGAAATCCATTTGAAGCCTATTTTGGTGTTTAAGCCTGCTGAGCCTGTGTCTACAATGTGACACTCAATGGAAGCAATAAATGAAGGTCATGTCATTAAGAAATCAGATCCACCCCTTCAAACATTTCAGTGAACCATTCCTTTCATATTATATGAAGAGATTTATACTCAGATTGTGTGTTTATATATATGTGTGTGTGCATATGCATTCAAAATGTCAAATCTGAATCTTTTTGAATCTTTTAGTGACCTGAAGAATAATCTTCTCATGGAGTAGCCACATGTTGTATAATTGTATTAACCTTACCAGTTAGTCAAATAACATAATACATTTTATGTATCTGCTACTACATCAAACAAATCTAGCACTTTTCCTTGTTTAATTATATATGAATATGGAGAAACTTATCTAAAGGACATATCTTTTTCATTTCTGTTTCTTTTTTAATCCTCACTTGATGATATTTTTTTTCCATTGATCTTTAGAGAGAGAGTAGAAGGGAGGAGAGAGAGAGAGAGAGAGAGAGAGAGAGAGAGAGAGAGAGAGAGAGAACCGTCTATGTGAGGGAGAGACATCGACTGGCTGCCTCCTGAGAGCCCTGACTGGGGTCAGTGATCAAACCTGCAACTGACTGGGAATCAAACCTGAGATCCTTTGGCCTCAGGGCCAATGCTCTAACCACTGAGAAAACTTACAGAGCTGAAGGGTGTATCTTTAACTGGACTTAAAGTTCCACCATTCTAGTTTTGCAATCCTCCCTAATTGGTCAGGACTCTCAATTACAAGTATGATTAACAAACTTCAACAAGACCGAGACTAGAGGAAATTTATTATAATAAAATATAATAAACTCAAAGGTAGCAAAGTACTCAAGTCTCAAAAAGAAAAAATGCAGTAAGCAAATTAGCTAATCTTTAGAAACCTTGTAGCTTACCTTCATGGATCTTCTGTGTTATTTTAGCTTTAGATGTTGACAACTTCTATTTCTTGGCCTGGTATGGTTTGTGGAAGATGGCCGGCTTACATCTGCTTATTCATTGATAGAGAATTTTAAAAATTGGCTTAATTTGAACTAGAATGCCTTATTCTTTAATTTTGTAGTTGCATGGGAGAGAAACTCCAGAGAGAGAAGATTGGGTCAAGCATACCAGTTCAATGAAGTTAGGATATTGAGGTAATAGGTATTTTAGACATGATTCCCTACTTGCTTCCTTTCAGATATTTGGAGGAGTTACATTAAAGGGTCATAATGAGCTAGGATGACACCATAGAGGAAATCTCCTCTCCCTTTACATCCCAATGTTTAAAAATGAGCTCTGTGTCTGAGACATTATAGGAGGTGCAAAACACATTTCACATTCACTTTGAATCCCTCCCCCAAGTTTGCTTCATCATAGTTGTGGCTTAATCTTTTGTCATAGTTATTCCTTCTGAAAAATCTGTTGATTTTTTTTTAAAAATGGGAATCCTTCCAGAATTAACTGGGATTACTTTAAATCATACTTTAGCATTCTGTTAGTAATATATTTATACCTGAATGTGCTGCTAGCCATAATTTTAGCAAGATATTATTCATCCTAATATCTATAACATTTATAAATAGTATCTCTAGCTTAGCTTTTAGAATATTACTCAATATGGTGTCCTGATTAGATATAAATATATGCAGCTATAATTCATCAGGAGGTACCTTTTAAACTTATTAAACAAAAGCCAAGAAATAATGTGTGTGTGTGTGTGTGTGTGTGTACGTTTGGTGGGACGTTAATGTGGCATAGTAGTTTGTGGAAGCTGTCAAACATGGAAAAAGTATGTGTGTTTTTTTTTCAAATATATATTTATACTTCTGACAGAAATAGGGAAAAATAGAACCTGTGCCCACATCTCTTAGGATCTTGAGGATCCTGCAGAGGTTTGAAAACACCTGAGAATTCATGTTGCAATGTCTACTTGAGCACAGTTTTATAAGTTTGAGGTCTCATTCCTAGACTTCTATTAATTGGCTTGGCACATTATTTTCCTAGACTATGAAAAGGTTCCTACTGTCTACTTCAATCAGCTGCCTATTTAACAGGAGCTGGCAGCCGACGCACAGCTTGTGCTAGTGAGACTCCCCAGAGGACTCTAAAGAACATCTGTTGCTAATCTCCACTTCCTCAATATCCCAAACATTCAACCCCCTTCCCCACTTGTCTCACTCTTAGCAAATGATTTCATTTCCAGCTTCCTGAGAAGATTAAGCTCATCTAACACGGATTGCATCATCTTTAATCTGTGTTCTTATTTTTATCATTTCCTGCATATGCTAAGGCAAGATTGAAGGAGAGATTTAATAATCTCTCCTTCAATCTTTTTCCTTTTGCCTAATAACATAAAAAAACCATTCATTTCATCTTTTTTATTAAAAATTTTTAATTTGGGCATTATTGCAGGTGTTCTCCTCCCCCCCCCTTTTGTCACCCCCACCCACCTTTCCTCTCCCTCTCTTGGCCTTCGCCAAACTATTGTCATAGGTTGCACATATATGTTCTTTAGCTAATCCCTCCACCTTCTTTATCCAGTGACCCTCATCTGCCTTCTTTCCATGTATCCATGTTTCTGGTTCCATTTTATTTGTCAGTTTAATTTGTTCATTAGATTCATTTGTGAGATGATATGGTATTTGTTTTTCTCTGACTGGCTTATTTTGCTCGGCATAATTCTCTCTAGGTCCATCCATGCTGTCACAAGGTAAACACTCTACTTTAAAAGAATTTGCCTCTGATCCCTTAAGTTACCACCCTGCTGTTTCCCCTCCCTTCTCTATCAGCATTTTAACATAAATATGTGCACTTACACTCGTTGTAATACTTTAAGCATTAAAACAAAATTTAAAAAAAAGTAATATGTACACTTACTACCCCTACTTCCTCATTATCAACATTTTAATTGAGCTCTTACAATCCAACTTCTACTTTTCTTAACTGTTTTACCAGATGACTGAGAACTATCATAATTTTTCAGGGCTGAGGACATACATAAGAGACATCTCAGTTTTATAAGAATATCAAGGATTCCCACTCAGTGAAAACAGAAACCAAGTTTCCAAATTTACAGTCCATAATCTGTGGCTTCAAATTTATTATAGTCATTATTCCAGGAGTTCAGATGCCCATTAATATAAAGGTAATTGTATCCAAATATCTTATCTACTCTAATAAAAGAGTAACATGCAAATTAACCATCACTCTGAGACACATCCACCAGCCAAGCCACACCCCCAGCCAATCTGAGCAGCTGTATGCAAATTAACCCAGCCAATATGGCAGCCAGCAGCCACGGAGCTAGAACAAACAGGAGGCTTCCATTGTAACTGCCTGTCTAGGCTGGCTGGGCCTCTGCTCAGGCAACAATGTTTCAATTATAGAAGCCATGGAGCTGAAGCAAACAGGAGGCTTCATTACCTGCCTAAGCCTCTGCTCAAAGTAACAAAGTTTCAATTATAGAAGATAAATAAACCCCAGAAACCTGATTCCAGCCAGCCTCACTGGGACCTTGGGTCAATGGGAGCTGTGGGCAGCATGAAAGTGGCCCTCAGCCCCTTACCCAGGCTGCTCAGGCACCCCAGTAGGGACCCAAACCCTGAAGGGGCTATGGGCAGCCTGAAGATGACCCTCAGCCCCTCACCCAGGCTGGCCACATCTCCATGGGGTGAGGGTTCCCACTGGGGGGCTTGGCCAGCCTGCAAACAGCCATCAGCCCCTCACCCATGCTGGCCAGGCATGACAGCAGGTGGACATCCCCCAAGGGGTCCCAGACTGTGAGATGGCATAGGCCAGGCTGAGGGACCCCCCCGAGTGCATAAATTTTTGTGCACCAGGCCCCTAGTAATATACGTATTATTTAAAAGTTGTGAACATGTCACTGTTAAAACATACATGTCTAATAGTTTTTCAATTAAAATAAATACTGTATTATATGAGGGAGTCCATACAACATTGTGACCTTAAATGGAGGTTTGTGTAGTTTGTTATTGTTTAAACCACTTCATTGAGCTGTGATGATTGACAGATGAAAAGCTGTACATATTTCATAAATACAAGTTAATTAATTTGGATGCCTGTGAAACCATCACCAAAATCTATGTCATAAGCATATCCATCAATTCCAAAAGTTCCTCTTAACCTCTTTTATTATTATTATCATTATTAAAACATAGAATAGGATCTACCCTCTTAGCAATTTTTTGGTCCTTTGCTGCACAGTGGATCTCCAGGACTGTGACAGTGTGTAGGCTGGGCTGAGGGACCCTTCCCTCCCAGGGCACAAATTTCTTGCACTGGGCCACTAGTTTATATATATAAAAGACTATATGCTAATTGTCTATTCGGGTAATGATGTCATGTAGCAATGCCTGGCTTCCTCTCCCTAGAAACTAGCCTTCTTGGAATTTCTTCAGCCCAGGAACATGACTTGCTTTAAAGCCAGGTGGAAACATTTCACACTTTAACCAAATGTCTGTGAAGCATTTTCCTGTGCCTCATCTCATTTGATTCTCACAGAAGTCCTAGTGTAGGTAGATAGGAGACTCGGTGGAATCCTATATTCTTTTGATTAGCCAGAAAATGGAGATTTAGAAAGCTTAGAAACTTGACCTGAATGAAAAGAAGTATGAAATGGTGGACCTTGAAAATGACTTCAGGTTTTCTCACTGCAGAATATAGTCAAACACTGCTTCAGGTAAATATTTTACCCTTTGTTCTCCCTGTATGATCTACAATAATAATCTGCTTCATGTTGATATTTAGTTGGGATTCTTCACTGGGCTGGAAAAAGTTTAGCTAAATCAGAAAGCAGGTCTAATTAAGCAAGTTTATTCTATATCTAAAAAGGCTAATTTGACTCGTGCATGTACAATATATATAAAGCTCTCGCTGGCACCAATCACACACATGTTTCCATTTGTCATTGTCAATCATGACACTTTTATTATAGAGAAAGGGCAAATAGCGATATTAAATGTTTCTTCTAATTAATTTCCTTTCAATGTGCATGAATTCATGCACCAGAAAACTAGTTTATAAATAATGTTTGTAGGTCTACTTATTCTTACTACCTTTGTTTTTTAACTTTTATACTATGGTTAAAACTGATTTATGTGATATAATTACAATATCACATTTTCTCTATTTTTTATACTTTGATCTTTACTAGTGAAATTTATCTTTTATATACTTTTGTGATGCTATTTAGTATTCTTTCATTGCAAATATAAAAACTACCTTTAGGAAACAAGATGGCGGCATAGGGTAGACACCGCATATGCAGCTGTGAACAACTATTTCAGAAAAACTGCGAAAAGAACACACGGACACCACACGCACCCACAGGACGGCTGGCTGAGTGAAAATCCTACAACCAGAGAAGAGTCTGAGACTCAGAGCAGCAGCAGAAGCAAAGTACAGAGGTACGGAGGCGCGCGCAC
>PVJC01049692.1:0-12102 GCA_004026665.1 Murina feae
GATTGCACCATTTTGCATTCTCAGTCAGAATGTGTAATGTTCTACTTTCTCTAGTCTCACCAATATTTGCTGTCTTTTGAATATTTTTTGTTTTGTTTCCTTTTTGTTTTTAATCATAGTCATTCTAATAGGTATGTGGTATCTCATTATAATTTTGATTTATATTTCAAGAATGATTAGTGACATTAAGCATCTTTTCATATACCTGTTGGCTATTTGTACTTCTTCAGACAAATATCTTTTCAAGCTATTGGCTCACTTTATAATTGGGTTAGTTTTTTTGGCTATTGAGTTGTAGAAATTCCATATATATTTTGGAAATTAACCACCTATCAGATATATGGTTGGCAGTTATTTTCTCTCATTTCATAGGTATACTTTATTTTCTGTTAATTATTTACTTTTATGTGCAGATTTTTTCCTTTGAGATAGTTCCATTTGTATATTGCTGCTTTATTTCCTCTTCTTTTGCCCAGGATATCATTACTAAAATGAGGAAATTGAAAAACAAATGGGCTGTTCTACTTATTACATTGCTAAATTAAATGTTCATCACATACATTTCCTTTTCTATTCAAAGATGCAAATCACAATATGACTCTATCAATCTTATGTAACTAAACAGACAGTCCATGGTCTTTCTCCAGTGTCATTGTACCTTTCTTCTTATATCTATACTAGGGGCCTGGTGCACAAAAATTTGTGCACTGGGGGGGGGGGAGGTCCCCCAGCCCGGCCTGTGCCCTCTCACAATTTGGGACCCCTCTGAGGATGTCCACCTGCTGGTGTGCCTGGCCAGCCTGGGTGAGGGACCTGGCGCTTCCACCTGGGAAGCCCATCGGGTGGCACTGGCCACCCCATGGCCTCCCAGGAGGGGGCCTCAGGGGCTGGCCAGCTGGTCCCGCCCCTGGAGGCTTCCGCCTGGGAAGGCATCGGCTGGCTCAGGGCGCCGGATGCCTTCCCAGGAAGGAGGCTGCAGTCCTGGAGAAGCTGCACACGGGGGCTGTGGCCTCCGCCATCTTGGCTGGGCTAATTTGCATACAGTCACTCTGATTGGCTGGTGGGCGTGGCTTAAGGGTCCCGAAGAAACAGTTAATTTTAGTATTTCACTTTTATTAGTTAAGATGGGAGGCTAACAGATGAAAGTCTTCATGTTAACACACACAATAAACAATATGCAATTGTTAGTTTTTATTGTTTTTCATCAGTAATCAAGTGAGAGGGGGAGTCTTTAAGTGGTATTACAAAGAAAGTCTTACTTATGATGTACTCAAGAGCAGAGTCAGAATTGCAATTATAATCTATTAAAACATTTGCTTACTGATGTATAATGTTATGGAGATATTTTGGCAAACATGGAAAAATTTTAATATTATCTATTAAACAGAAATATAAAGTCTCTTTTTTTCTCATGCAACATTTTATTCCAATGAACTTGGTCATTGTCCAAAACCAAAACAAAACAGAAATTTAAGCCTCTGAAACTATTTTCCATCCTCACTCTATACTGACATAAACTGTAATTTTAATAGTCGAGCAAGAAAAAAAAAAGCACAATTCTGAAAATAATAATCATTGAAATAGCTACCAGCAACCTCTCTCATAAGTTAAATATAAAAAAAGTATAATAAAAAAGGCAGAACTAGTCAAGACATATGAGTACAATTATTAAGTTCGGACACTAATATTAGACTTACTAAAAAGGCAAAATTTTGTAGCTTACTTTAACCTTTACTAAAGGTGTCACCCAAGGCTTTTAAAATTCTTTTAAAATTGCAAGCAGATTTATGCAATGACCACCTGTGTGCTCCCCCATAAGAACTGACTTTACCTACAGAAGTTAATATTTCCAGATAACATTATATTTCACCCTGAATCTGATTTGTAAAGTTGTTGCACGTGCAACTCAGTCAATTCTTGGAATTACTTTGCCCTTTCTATTGTATTGTTTCAATGCACATTATAAATTCATAAAAACAAAGGTCATAGGAATATTGCTTAGACACCACATTTTTTATTCTTTCTTTTTTCTACCAACTGCTGAGAACTAGAGGGTCTCTATTACCAATTATTACTATCTTTTCAACAGGGAATTCAATTTCAGATGGAGCCTTTCACTTGCAAGCTAACTGGTAAATTCATTTTTTAAATATAACACTTGTAGAGTTTTGGACAGAATATCCAATCAATCTCTGCTAAAGATTAATAGGGACAAATATCATAGGAAGTAGAGCCATTGGATTCACAAATCCTCTTTGGGGGACTAGTTTTCAAAAAGGATGTTAGTTACTCCTTACCTGAAGAAATTATGGATACTTGTCACAGAATATTAAGATATTTTTGGTATTTTTACATTTACTTTAATGTTGTAGCACAATATAATCTATATATATATATATATATATATATATATATATATATATATATATATAGCCTAAGTGACGAAATGACTGAACGCTATGATGCACACTGACCACTAGGGGGCAGACACTCAATGCAGGAGCTGTCCTCTGGTGGTCAGTGTGCTCCCACAGCCAACCTCTTGTGGCTCTGCTCGCCTACCAGGCCAAGGGACCTGACTCATGCATGAATTCATGCACTGGGCCTGTAGTTAATACTATAAAACAGTGCTTATTTAATTTTTTAAATACTTTAAATTCATGCTTGTACTATATGTAAATAATACTAGAAAAATGCTGAGTGCTTGAATTGTTATTTTTTTATAGATTAATAAAAGAATCAGAAAGGTTTTCAATTCCTGTGTTTTAGTATCATTCAATGATCCTATGTAATAAAAGCTTAATATGGTATGTGTCCAGTTGTCCAGTCGGCCATTCAACCAAGGAAAGCATGATGTGCTAATGATATGCTAAGGCCGTGCAACTATTCACTATGATGTGCACTGACCACTAGGAGGCAGACATTCCAACCAGTAAGGTAGCTTGCTGCTGGGGTCCGGCCAATTGGAACTGAGCAAAATGGGCTGGACATCCGCTGGAGTCCTCCCACAGTCCCTCCCCAGCTGGCCAACCTCCCACATCCCTCCACAGCCCTGAATGTGCCCTGGTGGGGTTCCTCTGCCTGGCCTGTGCCCTCGTGCAATCCGGGACCCCTTGGGGGATGTGGAAGAGCCGGTTTCAGTCCAACAGTGGAATGAGTGGTTGCTGTGATGCATACTGACCACCAGGGGACATTCTATGCAGGATCTGCCCCCTGGTGGTCAGTGTGCTCCCACAGTGGGAGTGTTGCTCAGCCAGAAGCCAGGCTCATGGCTGGCAAGTGCAGTGGCGGTGGCACGAGCCTCTCCCACCTCCATGGCAGCACTAAGATTGTTCAACCACTGACTTAGGCCCGCTCCCTCAGACATGCTCTGAGGGCTCCCAGGCTGCAAGAAGGCTCAGGCCGGGCTGAAGGACGCCCCCACCCCCAGAGTGCACACATTTCGTGCACCGGGCCTCTAGTATAGAATAATCTGTTCCTGAAACTCATATGTAAAACTATCTGAAATTTAAATTACTTTTGAAATTTTTATTTTTCATTTTTCTCTTCTTTAGAAATAATTTTTATTACTTTATATCCAGATTTTCACAATATACTCTTGGAGTTGGACATTTTTAAAAGTAAAGGATCAATTTCATTGTTTTCAAATCAATAGTATAGAATAGCATATATCCTAATATTTTTCATTCTACTCTCTATGTTTATATTCTGTGTCACACTTATAATGTTGCATATTTTCGTCTTTGTTGAATTTTGAAAAACCTTAAATACTATGTCTACTAAAATAAATTAACTACTTTTTTCATTTATTATGCCAATCAGTTTTTTCATACCATGAAATGTGTTTATTTTATTAACTATTTACCTCAATATTCTTAATTCTATATCTTGTTGTTTGTTTTATGTCTTGATAAGTAGCTTTACTTTTTTATTTCTAATTCTTTTGACAACATAATTTTTGATACATTAACTTATAATAATTTTTATTTTATACAATAAAACTTTATATGTAGACTATTAAATGTTTACTGTATTGATTTGTCATGAACTTTTTATGGCAGTTTGACTCCTTTTATTTTGAGTTATTTAAGATTTAGGACTTTCTTTTATATTTTTATTCTTCAACTTTTTTATCTAATTTAATTTTTCCATCATCTTTTATCCCCTCTATCACCTCCACCAATCCTGCTCCACCCCCACATGTCCATTCTCTCTCTCTCTCTCTCTCTCTCTCTCTCTCTCTCTCTCTCTCTTTCTCTCTCTTCTTTTTCTTTTGTTTAATCCTTCTACCCACCCCCAATACTACCTCTATCAGAGCTGTCAGTCTACTCTTTATCTTGCCTTGTCTCTATTTTGCTTAGTAGTTCAGTTTGTTCATTAAATTCCACATATGGGTGAACCATATTCCTTTTTTATATATATTTCTAAGATAGATTAAATTATTTTACATCCTATATAATAAAAGGGTAATATGCAATTGACCCTAACAGCAGAACAACTGGGAATGACTGGTTACTATGACACACACTGACCACCAGGGGGCAGATGCTCAATGCAGGAGCTGCCCCCTGGTGGTCAGTGTGCTCCCACAGGGAGAGCTCTGCTTAGCCACAAGCCAGGCTGACAGTTGCCAGCACAGTGGTGGTGGCACCTCAGCAGCTCTAAGGATATCAGATTGAAGCTTAGACCTGCTCCTCGCTGGCAAGTGGACATCCCCAGAGGACTCCCAGGCTGCCAGAGGGATGTCTGACTGCCAGCTTATGCCTGATCTCCCAGGGAGTGGGCCTAAACCAGCAGGTGTACATCCCCTGAGGGGTCCCAGACCACAAGAGGGCACAGGCTAGGTTGAGGGAGCCCCCTGAGTGCACACATTTTTGTGTATGGGCCTCAAATTTAATATAATTCATCTAAATCTAATTTTAAATTTTCTTTAAATTGTTTTTAAGAGATCAGTGTCTATTCTATTATTTGTTTTGGAGCGAATCCTACTTGAGTTTGTGTGCACCAGAATATGATCAAGATGAGGAATATTCTTGGATATGCTCTTGTGTGTTTGTGTATCTGGTGTGTTTATGTGAGTGAGTGACAGAGAGAGAGAAAGAGAGAGACCATGCAAACACAGTGTGTTCAGGAATAGACGCAGTGAACAGAAAAGTTTTATAACTCATTTATAACTCATTGAATATTCAGTACAATATAAAATTAAAATTCTAATACTTTTTAATTTATATATTAAATATTTTATTTTTTACCACTCCTAACCTTTTAATCTTCACAACAGCTCTGTGACATAAGAACTATTAATAACTCTGTTTTAAGGATGAGTAAGTTGATCAAGTCTAGGTTCTGCTGGGCCTCGTGTCCGATTAAAGAGAAAAGAGTATGCTTCTTTCAGAAAGAGGTCTTTGATGCTGCTGTGACCAGCGGAGTGTGGTGAAGGATGCTACACTTCGATGGTTCCTGAGCGAGCTTTCGGGACATTGTCAATTTCCACAGTTTTCTCTCAGTGCCCTTAGCTGTCACAGACATCTCTGCATGCTGAGGCCACTATGCTGTGTGTTAGTCTGAGGTCGGCAGGGGAGGAAGCCTCAAGACAAAAAAGACAGAAAGAAAGAGAGAGAGAGAGATGTCTGCTCAGACCTCACCTGTTCTCGCCTCCAGCTGTGGGAGACATCATAGGGCAGAGCTAAGTTGTCCCTGTTTCATCCTTCTGACACACACACTGTGAGATATAATGTTATAAATTGCTGATTTACAAATCAAGTGTATTAAGCAGCAGTAACCACATAAGATGTTCATTGCTTTCTGTCACTCTCATGCTTTGAGAGACATATATCCAATGCATATTTATAATAGTAATTTCTGTTTCTGAAACATAAACTGCTGTTGACAGTCACAAATATGTGTAAAATGTCAATACAATTTTATATCTTAATTCAAGTATTTATAATAATAAAAGCATAACATTCTAATTAGACTGGACGTTCTTCCAGACAAAGCCACGGCAACAGGGGCCAAGGCAGAGGTGGCGGTGGTGGCGGCAGGGAGCCTTGCACAAATTTCATGCATCAGGCCTCAAGTATTTTAATAGATATCTTCATTTTCTAACTCTTAAATATGTATTGACTTTATAGTTTCTGTTTAATAGATAAATTTAAATTTTATTTTATCTTTTATCACAATAATTCATCTTATTTTTATCCATATTAGCTACATAATCCTATATAATAAAAGGGTAACATGCAAATTGACCCTAACAGCAGAACCGCTAGGAATGACTGGTCACTATAACACACACTGACCATGAAGAGGCAGACGCTCAATGCAGGAGCTGCCCCTGATGGTCAGTGCACTCCCATAGGGGGAGCTCTGCTCAACCACAAGCCAGTACAGTGGTGGTTGTGGGAGCCTCTCCTGCCTCCTCAGCAGCGCTAAGGATGTCTGACTGCAGCTTAGGCCTGCTCCCCGCTGGCAAGTGGACCACACCCAAGGGCTCCCAGGCTGCCAGAGGATGTCTGACTGCCAGCCTAGGCCTGATCCCCCAGGGAGTGGCCATAAGCCAGCAGGTGGACATCCCCTGAGGGGTTCCAGACTCCGAGAGGGCACAGGTTGGGCTGAGGGACCCCCCGAGTGCACAAAATTTTATGCACTGGACCTCTAGTATACCCATAAGTCCCCTTACCCCAAATAGTATTTGGTTCCTTACTAACTTGAACAACCACTTGAATAGGTATAATATTTTAGGTTGTAATCTCTTCTTTTCTTTTTTAATAAAACTATATTTCAGAATCAATATCCATTGATACTGAGCAGAGATGGAGACATTTGCTATGTATCAATTGTATTTCCTCCTAAAGTGTTTTAGATTTCCTATCTTGGATATGTTTGATGTGGTCATTTATATGTAAAGAAAAGGACATATAAAGATATAGATATTTCAAATGCAATGAGATAATTTGATTTTCTGATTTATTTTTCATAATAAAACAAATTACAAAGTGTATTTTCATAGTTTATCTTCCCCCTTTTTCAACTACCTAGGTAGGCATACTATCATATGAATATTATGGTGCCTTTAATGCAGCTACCGCATTTCTTTCTCTTTTTTCACCATTCTCATCTATTCATGAACGCTTTCTGAATTCCAGGGTCAAGAGAGTTTCTTTGTTTCTTTAATTTTCTGCAGCACAGAAACAGTTGTTCACCGCAATTGCAGTTCCCAATTCACCACGTCAATCTTTCATCTCTTTCTTCGTAGCTGTAGAGAAGCTTTCAATCTCTTGAGGCTATGAACTCAAATTTGTCTAAGATGCACTCCTATTTCGTGGAACAGGACCATTAGTACATAGTTATGACACTATTAGTCTTAAAGAATGAAGTCCATGCTTTGCTGATAAGGATTGATAGCCAATTTGAGTTGACATTGGTTTTAACCAAGACTAGGTAGCTTTAAGCAAAGACCTAAGGACAAACAAGATAAGAAAGAAAATTTGGGAAGTACCTTGGAGATTTTTACCGTGTTACATAAGAGTTGCTATATGCTAGAAGGAGTTGGGAAGGGAGAGAGGAAACAGAGGCAGTCGCAGCAGGCAGTTATGCTTTCTTCCTAAGCGAGTCCTTTTAGTGTTTGGTGTGGCAGCCAGCAGTCAGCATCAACAGGGTCTCTGGTGTTTGTCTGGAATATCTGACTTCCTTAGAAGCCAATTCCAGCACAGCCCTTGATCTTGCCCATTAGAGCCTTCTGTTCCAAGAGGGCTCCAAGTCTAAGCCAAGAATAAATCTTGCCAAATGCACTCCTTTTTGTTGGCTTAAAGCAACAGGAATGCTTCTTCAGTGGCATTGCCAAGGTTGAAAATTCATTCCCAGTTGCCCCATAGCTCATCCTACTGAATACATACAGTACTCCACCAGGATCAGATCTGGCATGCTTTCCAGATAGGAAATGAGTCATAGATTTGTTATTGTTTTAATATGTTTCTTTACACTCTACATTGCAAATAATTGCTGACATTTCTAACATGGTGAGGAAATACTCCCTAATTTCACATGAATTTAGGTTTCTCTTTGTTTTTCTATTCAATTTCAATTGGAGGAAGGAGTGAAAAGAGCCAGAAAGCAACTTTTGTTCAAAGCTACATTTCAACAAAATATCTGTTCTCCATTTTAAACACGAATATTTTTACCAAAAATATGAAGTTATTTACTATTTACTATTTGTACTAAACGGTACAAAAATAAAAATTTACTTATACCCTAGAAGTCTTTTCTAATAGAAGATACTTTTATTGTAAATTAGCAACACACAACCACTGATGTTAAAAAACAGTATTGAAAAGGTACGTTGAATGTCAGGAAGTTGAATATAAGTTTTACTATCTCCATTCTTCACCCCTTCAAAGGTCCTGCTAATGTAACAACCTTCATGTGCCCAACATATTACTTACAAAGTGAACAAAAATGACTCACTCTTCTTAGTTGGCAGAGTATAGTAATCAGTACCTATTTGTTTTCAAATGATAGACATATAATTCCAGTTTATGACACAGAGAGTGAGGGCAACAGTGAGAGTGAAAGTGAGAGAAAATGAAAAAGTAATTTAACAGGTAAAAGTGAATGACCAGAGTTCTTGCTTAGGAAGAGCTGAATTCAAAGACCAAAGGTGGACTCCTTATTTATGTATCTGTTGCTTTTGGTTTCAGAAGTGGGGTAGCCTAGGGCTGAAAGCATCTGACAGATGTTACCTGTTTTTATTCTGGGTATCATTATTAATATCAATCTCATTATTAGCACATGTTCTGTGTAACCAACAAAAGTATTTTAATGTGTTTTTACTGTAGTACATAAAAGTATAATCTCAGTCAACTAGAACATGCTGGCCATCTATAATGTGTGAGATAATAAGTCAGCCACCAGATTAACACGAAGATTAATAAGAAACTGCCTTTGTCCTTGAATCTATTGTTAATTCAGAACAGAAAATAGGACACTAATAATAACGAATTAAAAAAGATTTCGTATATTAGAAAGTAAAATTAATACTATAGAATTCTACTGTCCACATAAAAAACATACTTTACTTAAAGTTATGTCATAAAATAGAGACTGCCCACAAAACAATTAATTCTGGGTCCAGTGGTTGTAAAAGGGTATAGGGTTAAGGAAATCTAAAGAAATGTTAATGTACAGCTTTAATGTTTTTAATAGGTCTCTTTGGATAGAGCAGTAAATAATAATGGCCTCTAATAAAAGTTTGCATTGTGTCAATCTGTTGGCTTTTATGGGATTGTAACTCCCTCCAGATAGCCCATGTCTACCCTGGGCCTGTGCTCATAAACCCACTTATTGTTAAGAGCTGGGCTGGAGAGCACTGGCTGATTAAAACAGCAAGCCAACATTAAAGCGACAATATCAGCTAACTGCAATAGTGTAAGCCAGAAACCAGGGAGAAAGTATCCACACTGTCAATGGTGCATTTTTCTCTATGGATATGTAAAATGTGAGTGAGGGTCGGGGGCATCTGCACAGATGGAGGAACCGTCTCATTGCCGAGGGAATCTTGAATAAATGGCTCCTGACATTTTGTACATCCCAGGAGCAGGGATTGGAAAAGACTGAGAGTCCTGAATTCGCGGAGAAAACATCTTCTAGGCACCTCTGCCTCCCATAATGAAGTCTCAGGAGGAGCAACTGGGGAAGGTCACAACTGAAGGCCCAGCAATTTAGACTCCTAATGGAGGCACCTGGGTTAGGAATGCAGCTCTGCTTAGGAGCAGCTGACAGGCCCCAGTCTTTGAATGCAATTGCTGGAAACTGATTGTTTTGATGCTGAAAACTGATTGTTTTTAACCTACCTTGGTTGCTCTGAAAGGTCAGGGCTATGCACCCATTGTTTAAGTTGAAACATTGTTAATTATAGCAAATCCCCACCTGTTAATCACATGTAAAATTCTTGCTTGGAATTTCCTGCCTAAGGATATGGTTGTTTCCTCAGAGACTCAATAAAAGGCTGGTGAGACCCAGGCATCAGTGGGCAATCTTACCCTGCTAGAGGAAGGCTCCACGCCTGGTCCCCCATTATTCCAAATTGATTCTCTTCTAGTCTCTCTGTCTTCATTTTGTGTGCAGCCTCCTCAGAACTCAAACCCTGAATAGGAACCCTGAACCACGCTGGACGTGTAAGAGGCTCCAACATGCAATTCCTTTCATAAACCTCCATGCACTAGCTGTGGACCAAGTCTTGTGGGAAAGGCAGGCTTGCCCATTAGGTCTGGCAGGTAACGTCTTTGTAACTGGCTTACGGTCAAGACTGAAAATCACATGAAGAATTTTTCACACTTGCATCTAGGCTCCTCATTTATTTAACAGAGAACACTTTAATTTTTTTTTTTTTTAAAGGTAAGGGAATCTTTATTTCACCTCAGGGATGAAAGTTCTCTATTTAATCAAATAATTATATGTCTTTCCTCTAATAGTTTAATTAAAAATGTGTGGTAGAAAACTCCACTGATAACTTTGGGAAACCTAATCCATCTTTTTTTAAATTTTATTTTTCAACTGAGTTTACATTTAATAACATCTTGTGTTAGTTTCAGGTTTACAACATAGTGGTTAGACAATCGTACCCTTTACAAAGTATTCCTTCCAATATTTCAAGTACCCACCTGGCACCATAAATAGTTATTAAATATTATTGACTATATCCCCTATGTTGTACTCTAGGTCCCCGTGACTATTCATGACCACCAATTTCTATTTTTTAGTCCCTTCAACTTTTTAAGAGAGAACACCTTAAAATACTTATTTTCTTCTTTTTAAAAATATATTTTTATTGATTTCAGAGAGGAAGGGAGAAGGTGAGAAAGATGGAAAATCAGTGATGAGAGAGAATCACTTCTTGGTTGCCTCCTGCACGCCCCCCACTGGGAATCGATCCCTCGACCTGGGAATGTGCCCTGACTGGAATCAAACCATGGCCTTCTGCTTCATCGTTGGATGCTCAACCACTGAACCACATCGGTAGGGCAAAATCATTCTTCTCTTAAGGTTTCTCCTGCATTTGGTATTTTAAACCCGCTTCTGAAACACTTCCCATTGAGTTTAAGAAGTTTGGCTCTGGCCTGTTTTGCTCAGTGGTTAGATTGTCAGCCTGGAGACTGAAGGGTCCCAGGTTCGATTCTGGCCAAGGGCACATGCCTGGGTTGCGGGCTCAGGTCCCCAGTTGGGGACGTGCGGGAGGCAACTGATCAATGATTCTCTCTCATCATTGATGTTTCTCTCTCTCTCTCCCTCTCACTTCCTCTCTGAATTCAATAAAGAAATATATATATTTTTTAAAAAGTTTGTTTACTTAATTATTCTTCAGCACACTTTGCCCATCATTATCTTGTTCATCATTCTTTTCCACTCTGAACAATCCCTTTCTCCTTTGATTTCAACTACTGCCAAATAATGGATTACTCACAGATGTGTATTTCTTGATTAGACTGCTCTTCTGAATTCCACACAGAATTTCATCTTCCACTTGGAGATATCCTCTAGAGATGTCACACAGAAACTTCCAAAATAGCACATTCAAAATGAACTTATTATCTCCCCAGATAATTTTTTTTAATTTCACTGTGATTGATTTATGCCATTCATCCAGGTTCTCTCAAGCTAATGAATGACCTCAGAAACACCAGTGGTTGATATCTTTGTCACTTATCACATCCATCCATCACCACCTGTTGTTGAATATATTTCCTAAATAATTCTTACTTCTCTACTGAACTTCCTTATTGTCTTTTTTATTTTCCTCCATGAAATTTTGTATTTTTATTCCAAATAATTTACTCTTGTCTTTCTACTTTAACTTATTTGTTTAAAGCAGGGTCTTTATTAAACATATTACTCAAGTCCAGTACAATTTCTGTATCTCTGATGTTGACCAGATAGAATTGTTCTGGACTCAAATTTTCCAATCCTCTCAAATTCTTACCAATAGAAGAGCAAATTGAGCTTTTAACATAGTTATAAATATTATCTTTCTTTGCTAGTTACATGTTTGTTCAAACTCATTTCATTGACTGAGAAAATTCTTCTTATCCTCTTCACCACTATTAA
>PVJC01049693.1:0-12078 GCA_004026665.1 Murina feae
AGAGAGAGAGGCCATTGAAGAATCTAGGCTGGTACAGACAGTCTGTGTGGCTGCAGGGACATATCCAAAGAACAGCTATATTAAGAACCATTTAGTTAGATGAAACATGACAAAAGAAATGAGGCACAAATCCCAGTATCAGAAATGAGGGAGGGGTACGACGACAGAGCCTGCAGACAGTGGAAGATATTTTGTGAGCAATTCCTTGCCAACAAGTACAACTTAGATGAAACAGGCAGATTCCTTTAAAAAACTACAGTCACAACGATCCCTCTGTAAGGGATAAATGTCTAATCACTATGCTGTACACCTGAAACTAACATAATATTGTGTCAGCTTCAGTTAAAATATAAATTTTTTTAAGCATTACTAAGCTGACGTGGCCCAAGGCTATAGAACAGATCTGAAACTTCCATTACAAACGGAGGGGAAATGCCATCGTTTACGCATCTACACACTTTCTTGCTTTCTCAATACCATTCAAGTCAGAACATTCGTGCCCTTACAAAGCCTCATAATTTAAAATCAAATAGCAGAGTTCTTTAAGCCAGCGTCTTGGCAGAGAGACTCCAATGGAAGCTTACCTCCCAGGCTTAATATAAATACAGAGAGTTATAAAACCAGTCAGAGGAGTTGGGGGTGGGAGGGTAAGGCAAATCTGGAGAAGAATCTAAGGATAGCCGAACCATACCCCACTGCTCCAGAAAGCTTAATCCAGAAAAACACTGCAAGAACAGATGGTTGCCAGCTATGTTACATCAGATGGCGGACTCAGGCGCCTCCAGGGGTCAGAGACCCACTGCGGCAACGGGCAGCGAGATGCTAAGGGCTGACGAGCCCCTTGCAACTTCTGGATCCATCTGGTTCTGCAACAGCGTATGTGCTCGGCATCTCCAGATTTTCTGGATTACTCTTTGAAATCTCCCATTGTTTAACTGTTGGCTCAAGTTTAAGGGGGGGAAAAAAAATACTGTGTGAGCCAAACGAAACACGGCAGCAAGCCAGATACAGCCTGGAATCTACCAATTTTGTGGCCTTGACTTTGTGTTTTGGTCTTAGGAGGTGGGGTGCGAAGAGAGGAGGGTGTAAGGTGTGTTTTGTTTGTATGTTTGTTTGTTCGTTTGTTTGTTTTGGCTCTTTCCTATTTTTGAAAGAGCCAGCTCTGGTTTCTTATTCCCGGGGACTTCAAAACAAAGAGAAACAGTAACCCTCAGACGTTCCGGCCCTTTCTCCATCCTGCCCCCAGGATCCAGCCGATAAGAAGCTACATCTGAAGATCTGACGAGGTTGGGTTTCTTCTCTCCCCTTCAGGCTGCTGCCAACTCGCTGTCCTGCCTTAGGTTTTGAGACACGCTGGTGACTTTGTTTACTGCCGTTTCCACATGGCTGAGCTGCATGGGGTGCGGGGAGAGGGAGGGAAACACTGAGGTTTCGTTTCACTGTGAGAAGATGTTATTATTCTGTGTCAGGAAACAAGATGAAAAAACAAACATGCCTCGAGATTCCTGGAAAGAAAGCAGATTCCTTTCGGCCTCTGAGCCCAGGCAGCGGTGTGCAGAGCTCCTGAGCTTGCCTGCCATGGCCACCTGGTCGGGTCCAGTGAGCCGACCCAAGGCAGCTGCTCCTTCTCAAGGACACACCTCAAAGGCGCGCAGCATGCTGCGGAGGATGCCTGGCGCTAATGAGCCGGCTCCCACCAGCACCCAGGCTCCCAGCGGCAGGAGAACTTCCCAGCATCGCCCTGAAGCATGGCGACTGCAATGCAACCCTTGAGATGAAAGCGCTCGGGAAGGCGGGGCAGCGGGCCGAGGCTGCATCCCCCCACTTGCGGAGAGGGGCGAGCACTCACAGACACTCAAGGGGCTGCGAACACTGACAGAATGCAGAAGGATGCCGACTGATGTCCTCGCGGCCTCTCTCCAGGGCATGCGGCTCAGCTCGGCCAAGATCCCCATGGACCCAGCCCCACTTTCTGAGGAGCTGGGCAGAGCACGCCAAGCCCCAATGACCTATCTCCTTTGTGGGTTCCCATCAAGGTCACGCAAGCCACCATTTCCAGGAAGCTTGCAGCAAGTGTCTCTTCACAGCGGCTCACACAGAAAGCAGCGGATTTCCAAGGCGTCCCTGCTGCAACTCTGGGACTCTCGGGCTGGCCTCCTCTCCCCCAGGTCCACGGAGGGAGAGACTGAACAGGCGCTAGGGCAGTGGTTCTCAACCTTCTGGCCCTTTAAATACAGTTCCTCACGTTGGGACCCAACCATAAAATTATTTTCGTTGCTACTTCATAACGGTCATGCTGCTGCTGCTATGAATCGTAAAGTAAATATCTGATACGCAGGCTGGTCTTAGGCGACCCCTGTGTAAGGGTCGTTCGACCGCCCAAGGGGTCGCGACCCACAGGTTGAGAACCGCTGCGCTAGGGCTTTAAGAAACCCCAACCATGCTGACCTTGGGAGGAAGGAGAAGGACACTGCTTCCCAGGAAAGGCCTGCAGGGAGCTGAGGGATTTCTTTCAGGGACTTGGGGACGGCGAGAAAGGAAAGAAAAAAGGATCCCCGTCTACAACGCCTTCCCAATCACCTGGGAGCCAACTGTCCTCGGAACTAGGAAGCCTTTATTCCTGAGATGATGTTCTCTAAAAAAATAAGACAGACTCTTCAGAGCCACCTTAATGCTCCAGGAAAGGAAGAATTCAAAGGGGAAATAAGCAAAGACGTATTCCTACTTTTCTAAAGGTCTTCCCAAATTCTGAAAGAGGTTTTGCCAGAATCAGTGTTTATAATGGGAAAAGTATCAACGTCACGGCAAGTGACCAGACCTCACATTTGCAGTGTCTGGTGAGGTTCTAAGAGGCATGCACTCTTTGTATCCCTGCAGCAATCCTATGTGGTAGGCACTTCCACAGCTCCCAATTTGCTAATGAGGAAACCAGAGCACAGAGAGGTTAAGTGACTTGTCCACAGTCACACAGCAAGTGGCAGAGCTGAGATTTGAATCTAGACCAGCCAAGTCTGTATGTACCGCTGCCTCTTGCAATTTGATGCTATCTTAACTAATAAAAGCGAAATATTAAAATTAACCATTTCTCTGGGACAGGGTGAGCCACGCCCACCAGCCAATCAGAGCTGCTGTATGCAAATTAGCCCAGCCAAGATGGCGGAGGCCGCAGCCCTGGTGTGCTGCTTCTCCTGGGCTGCGGCCTCCGCCATCTTGGGAGCCTCCCGCCTGGGAAGGCATCCAGCACCTTGGGCCTGCGGATGCCTTCCCAGGCGGGAGCCTGGGGTGGGGGAGGCGGGGACCAGGCAGCTGGACTCCGAGGCCCCCGCCTGGGAGGCCGTGGGGTGGCCAGCGCCACCCCAGTCTCCGCTTCCCCGGCGGGAGCCTTCCGGGGCGCAGGGACCAGGCGGCCGGATCCCCACGGCCCCTGCCCAGGAGGTCATGGGGTGGCCAGCGCCACCCCAGCCTCGGCTTCCCAGGCGGGTGGCCCGTTGGGTCAGTGGGAGCTGTGGGCAGCCTGAAAACTGCCCTCAGCCCCTCACCCAGGCTTGCCACACCCCCTGGGGTGAGGGTCTCCACTGGGGAGCTTGGCCAGCTTGCAAACAGACATTGGCCCCTCACCCAGGCTGGCCAGGCACACCAGCAGGTGGATATCCCCAGAGGGGTCCCAGACTGGGAGAGGGCACAGGCCGGGCTGAGGGACCGCCCCCCCCCCAGTGCACAAATTTTTGTGCACCGGGCCCCTAGTAAGTCATAATAAGAGACACAAAGAACATGTTCTAATTAACAAAGTAGTCTCAATTTTTTATTTATTCCAAAAAATAGTTTTATTTAACACTCACCAAACGCAGGTACCAGAGGCAGAGTGCTGAGCAAGTGACACCAGGACCCGAACTCACAGTTCTCTTCTCCAGCAGCAGACAGACCAAGTCAACGCTGCTCAAATTAAATCGTTAAGGGCAGTGGTAAGTGCCATAAACAAATAAACACAGGGCTCATCACTCTCTGAAATAAATATTCTTTTCCTTTTTTTTACAAATAAGGAAACTTCGATTTCAGAGTGAAATGCAATATGGCAAAAAGAACCCACAGATTTCCTAACTGTATTTATTTTTGAGCAGCTACTCAATACAGCCACATCATCTGACATTCAAAAGATATAGTAAAAGGTATATGGAAAAAGCTTCCTTTACGCCCCGCAACCCCAGCCTCCCGGCTCCCCTCTCCCAGGCAATCGATGTAGAGTCTCCTATTTCCTGTGTCTCCCTGCCGGAGACACTCATAAGTCACCCAATACACACAGTCTTTCTCTACACAAGTTACAGCACAATCAACACATTGTCTGCTCCTTGGGTTTCTGTCTCTAACAAATCAATACACACTGAGCTTCTTCATTTTCTCAAGCCTGCATGGCACCTCATGGCACGGATGTGTAACTCTTCCTACCTCCTGCTTTAGCTCGTCTCCTACTGATGGTCACTTAGGCGAGTTCCAAAATGGCACAGTGATGCAGGTACCCACTAAATGGACAAGCCATTTTCCACACTCGTGAGTATGTCTGCATGATAACCTCCTAGAAGTGGTATTACTGGGTACGTGGCCTTGCGCATTTGGAATTTTGATAGACAATAACCATATTGTCCACCACTGGGATGTCCCCAGTTTGTACTCACCCAGCAGTGGGTGGGCATGCCTGTTTGACCAAACCCTAAACACACTGCTTGGAGAATCAAAGGACCCAGAGGTCCCTTCCATCCCTCAACCATTGTGGGCCCACTGCAGGCCTCTCAACCTCTGAGCCCCACGCACCTCATGGGAAAACTGGGCTTCATAGTGCTCCCCTAGTGTGTTCCTGAGGCATCTGGCCCACAGCCCTTTGGGGTCGAGGTGGGAGGTACTGGAGCTCCCCAGGAGAGCAGCTCACAAGAGATGTCCCCAAGGCCAACACCACCTGCAGGAGCCAGGGGCTGCTGGAGGCAAAGATCAACAGTAGTTAACATATAAATGCGAGAGGTCTGTCAGAAGGCTGATGGACTTTGGTATTCAGCAAAAGCTGATAATCAGCATTGTATTACCTGCTGCTGGCAAAATGGTTGAAGGCAATCCCCTAACCTGATAATCCTTTTATTGTTTACCAAACCTTACCATTGAAATGACTGTTTGCTTTGCTACAGGGCAAATGTGTATTATACCATTTCCCCAAAAATAAGACAGTGTCTTATATTAATTTTTGCTCCCAAAGATGCGCTAGGTCTTATTTTCAGGGGATGTCTTATTTTTCCATGAAGAAGAATATGGTACACATTTATTGTTGAACAAAAAAAAAGGACATTTATTACCTGTGTGTCCACACAATGTGCCTGACTCCTGCCCCACACAACTCACTGTCGAATTGTGAGTCAGCCAGACTCCGTCAGGGCAGAGTGAGCAGCAGGCGGCAACTTGTCCTGGCGGTGGCGCGGGCTCTCTGATTAAAAGACACCTTGCACTTCCTTTCTGCTCCGGCTATGCTGCGGCCAACAGTGAGCTGCGCGGCGGTGCCTGCCGCTACGGCCCAGAGTCCAGAGTTACGGTAGCTTGGAGGGGGCTTATTATCAGGGAGGTCTTATGTTCGGGGGGAGCTTATTATTGGAGAGGCCTTATGTTCAGGGGATGCCTTATTATCGGATAGGTCTTATTTTCAGGGGAGGTCTTATATTTCAGTGAGAGGCAAAACTGTAAGTAGGTCTTATTTTCGGGGGATGTCTTACTTTTGGGGAAGCACGGTAGTAAATAAAAAGCTATGGGTCCAGAGATTTAGGGAGCCATTCCACTAGAGAAGGGCCTCCGCCTGGTTCCCCCAATGCCTTCCAAATTTATATTTCTTATCTAGTGTATTCATTTGCATGTGGCTCCTTCTCCACATTCTGAATCCTTGCTGCAAAAGGTTGCGGCAAGGGGCCACACAGAATACCTCAAAGCAGACACCAGTAAAATGGCTCAGGCTCTGCAGCCAGGCAGGCCATGGGCAAGTTGTGCGACCTAGGGCATGCTGCTTACTCTCTCCCAGAGAATGCGAGAAGTCCAGTTCTTAAAGCATCGCTGCAATCCGCTCCCAGACTGCATCCTGGTGGGCAGACAGAATGTGCAAGATCCACAGCGTTGCGTTCTGGCTCATTTTCTGCAAGAAATTTAAAAAACACCAATGTCACAGCCAGGGTGTGGTGGCACTTGAGACAAATTAAAGAAGATGCTAATACAGAATCTCAGTTGAGAGCTGGTGGCTGGAAATACGTCAAATCTGTAAGACAAACTTTAACACCGAGGCAGAATGTAAGACAGGAGCCAGAAGGAAAGAATGACGTGAATGATGTGGGGGCCACTATCCACGCCTTGCCCACTCCTGTGGACCGCGCTCTGGCCCACTGCCAACCACCAGTGTCATCTGTGCCTGAAGGCTCTGTCAAAGCTGCAGAAGATCTGCAGGCAGTGGAGGAATCGGCGCCCACCAGCTCTCAACCAGCCACTGGCAACCGTGTACATACCCCGGCGCCCTCACCCTGCAGGTGGGATCATTCTCTATCCCAGCCCACATCTCCCACAGGATTGAGCCCCTGCTGCCCAGGGCGGGAGCTGGCTTCGCAACAGCGCTTCCTGGCTGCCTGCCTGCCGTGTCTTGTTTCCCCCAGCCCTTTACTGTGTCTCAGGATTTGCTTCTGGGGGAGCCTCTGTGTGCCAGGCACCGAGCTAGAGGCTCACACACATGGTGCAGATCTGGCATAGCAGCCATCGAGTATCAGGGAATGGCCAGGCCTATTTCACCATAAAGGTCCACGAGGACAAAGGGAGAGTGAGCCGACTCGGAGGCCAAGCCAGGTGAACGGAGTGGGACCGAGCAGGTCTTTTTCAGGTCACTCTTTCTCCGACACAAAAACAAGGCCAACGGGAGGGTGAACCAGGTTTCCAAGCCTGCAAGTGCAGGCCCATCGTCTGGGGCTATGTGCCCTTAAGAAGCCACCGTTCCCTGGAGAAATCATGTGCCCAAAGTAGAAGGGGTTTAGTTAGCTCCTCTTTTTTAATTTTCTTTTTTAGGTGTCCTTTTTTTTACATTTTATTGATTTCTTACAGAGAGGAAGGGAGAGGGATAGAGAGTGAGAAACATCGATGAGAGAGAAACATCGAGCAGCTGCCTCCTGCACACCCTCCCACTGGGGATGTGCCTGCAACCAAGGTACATGCCCTTGACCGGAATCGAACCTGGGACCCTTCAGTCCGCAGCCGACGCTCCATCCACTGAGCCAAACCGGTTAGGGCCCTTTTTAAATTTTTACCTTTATTGTTGAAAGTATTACATATGTCCCCTCTTTTCCCCCATTGACCCCTTCTAGCCCGCCCTTCCCCCCACTCCAGGCCTTTAGTCTGCTCCACTTTTGCAAATCTACCAGAGTTAGCCTGAATTCACCACCTCAGGTTTGAGAGTCCCCTTCACCTCTTTCAGGAAAGGCAGAAGTGAGCCCTCGGTGAGTTTGAGAGCTGGATGGATCTCTAGTGTCTCGAGCGCAAAGGCATGGAAAATCACTGCCTAAGCCACGAGCTCTGACTGCTGCCGTCCTACTGGGCAGGAGGAAACCAGGCCACGTGCTGTGGCTTCTGCAACAGAGGCCCATTCCTTAATGAGGTTTATTAAATTTGGGGCAGTGGGAAGATTTTTGGGTTATCAGGCTGAAAATGAAGGCTTGTGTTTCATTTAACTGCCCCACTTAACGGAAGAACTTTGCTTTTGTAAATTAAGGAATTATTTTCAAGAGTTAGAGGCCACTGGGTGACCTTGAGGAAAGCCTCAAAGGTGCTCAGGTTTGGGTGTAAACCTAACAACTTTGGGCAAACAACCCCAAAACCTTTATCTGGCTTAGCAATCTACAGTTTTGTTCACCTCTCTCCCTTCCTTCCACAGAGGTTCCTACAAAACCCATCTCCCAGCTGTGTTAAGTGGAAAAAGCAAGATATAAAACAGCATTATAAAATATCTTTAGTTTTAAAAACCAGGTGGCAACAACAGAGTGACAACACATATGTATCTATCAACAAATGAATCTAAAAATTAAGTCGATAAAAAAAAAACCTGATGAACAGAATAAACTGGTGAATATAATAGAAGCAGGGGCATAGAAAGGGAATGATGGACTGAATTCTCAGGGGGAAGGGGGTGTGAGGAGTGCGGAGAGAGACCCGACAAAAATCTTACACCTATGGATGAGGACAGTGGCAGGGGATAAGGGCATGGGGTGCGGTGGGAACCAGGTGGAGGGGAGTTATGGGGGTTAAAAAAAAAAAAAAGAGGAACATCTGTAATAATCTGAACAATAAAGATTTATTTCTTTTAAAAAAAACTGGTGGGCATTAAGAATGTGTCTATAAGAATTTTATACGCATGAGAAACCGTGGAAGTGAGTACAGAAAGTACTTAGCTGTGGGAGGAGGGGACAGGTACTGGTAGCTGGGGTCACTTTTTGTGGCGTATCTTCCATACGGCGACTGTGTTATCTACTCAAATAATTAAACCCAAAGAAAATGAAACAAATCCACATCTTAACGGTATCTTTCTCTCTAACCTTCGGGGCCTCCGGGTACTGTTGGGGACCACACACCTGCCTACTCGGCATCCCCCCCCAAGTCCCCCATAGACGATCCCATCTAGAAACAAGGAAGTTCAAGAAAGACAGCACCATCTTCCCTTCCCTGTGCATCCATGAAAAAAATAATCACCTCCACCAGCTCCACGGGTTAAGGCGCCGTGCCTGCCTCATCCAAGGTCTTCTGGCTGAGCTAACACCCGCCATCACTTCAGGAGGAAGCTCGTGGGGACCGCAGAGGGGCAGCCCAGCATCACGAAGGCTTTTACAGCTCACGCTCGTAAAACGTGATAGGAAAATTCATCTTTGAGGTTTACGGCCCACGAAGTCCTCGATGTCTCTTTTACGGCTGCTTTTCAAGTTCTCTGCCGAGTGGTGAGTGGCTGACCTGCGCAAAAGCGGTGCTGAGCATCTCCCTGAATGGACAGAAGAGGCACGCTGCCTCCCCAGAAGGGGTCTCCCAGGCCCCACTCCTCGGCCCCTCCGAATGGTTGAGGGACCTTCTACTGCAGCTGTCATCCCCTGTGAAGAATTTCTTAGCAGCATCGCCTCTGGCAGCTTCTGGTACCATCTGAGACAGTATCCTCAGCCCTGGTCTCTGCCCTTCCTTCTGGGCCAGCCTGCCCCTTCCTCGCTGCGCTCCTGCCCCATCAGCCGGCCCTGCCCAGCTCAAGCCTCCTCGGTGAGCCCGTCTGTTTCTGCTGCTCTCGGAATGCCCTGCGCAGATACAATCTCTTCCTTTAGGGACTGTTCCTGCACAATAAACAAACCTCGTGGCAAAGATCCAAAGGCAATCATCCTGCAACGCCGTTACCATCGGCTCCTTGAAAGGAAAAGGCCCCGTGTCCTGCCCTGACCTCTCTCTCCTCCCAAACTTCCTGGCTTCTCTGTGAACCTATAACACTATTGCAAAATACTTCTTGCTCTTCCAAATTGCAAAGGACAAACATTGATTTTTTTAAATTTATTTTTATTGTATTTACTGTTGACAGTATTACAGATGCCCCTTATCCCCCCCCCATCTTTGCCCACCTCCACCCAGCCCCAAGGATGAGCACAGTTAATGAAGTTCAAGATGACCCACTGCCTCCAAGCCTTGCTCCAGGTTTTCAGGACAATGACATTTTGCCTCTTCAGGAAGCCCACTGGCTTCTACGTTTCAAAGACGAGGCTGAGCCCTGGCTGTGTAGCTCAGCTGGTTAGAGCATTGTCTTGATGCGCCAAGGTTGCGGGTTTGACGCCTGGTCAGGAGACATACAAGAATCAACCAATGGGGGATAAGGACACATGTAATAACTTAATAAAAATTTTTTTTAAAAAAGAATCAACCGCCCTAACTGGTTTGGCTCAGGGGATAGAGCGTCAGCTTGCGGACTGAAGGGTCCCAGGTTCGATTCTGGTCAAGGGCATGTACATTGGTTGTGGGCACATCCCCAGTAGGGGTATGCAAGAGGCAGCTGATCGATGTTACTCTCTCATTGACGTTTCTAACTCTCTATCCTTCTCCCTTCCTCTCTGTAAAAAATCAATAAAATATAGTCTTTAAAAAAAAAAAAGAATCAACCAATGAGTGCATAAAAGGGTGGAACAACAAATCAATCTCTCTCCCTCTAAAAAGCAATAAATAAAATGTGTTTTTTTTAAAATAAAAATTAAGCTGAGCTGGGCAGGTGGGACAGTCTGGGTGTCATCCATGTGTCCTGATGAGGGCTCCCTACAAGGCAGGAACCCTGGTATAGCTGTCAGCCTCTAAGAATGAATGTGAGCCTTGAGTGGCTCCCAAGGACCCAGGGTGATGCTGGTGACGCTGGTCTGTTCCGAGTGACACTTGGGGAATTAACTAGCTTAGTGAACCCCTGTGACCGTCTTAGACTCCAGCACTGAGAGGGACCCTAGAAACCACTTAGGGAAGGGCTCAAAGTAGACTCCTCTTCACTAAAGATGTGGGGACAGGATGTCTGCCATTTGGGTAGAAGAGGGTGTTGAGGAAGGGGACTGAGTCCCTCTGTGGCCACATCAACTTAAGAGCCTCCCCGATTCACAGCTCTAAGCACTGCTGGGCCTCCGTTTCCGTGGCCACTGGTTTTGAGCACACGCCGGACTCATCCCCTCACCAGCAGGCCATGCAGCACCAGCTGTCAGCAGAATACTCTACGGCTTCAAAAATAGGTAAAAACCAATTGCTCAAGGAAACACAAATCACAAGCCACAGGAAGAGACCACTCGGCGATTTTTTAAAAAGAAAACAAAGTGTGGTGACGATGTGGAGAACGTGGGACCCTCCCGCGCTGCTTCGGAGAAGGTAAAAGGCCACCCGTTTCCCTCAGATCTTTCTCCTGCCTGGAAGCAAATCCATCTCCTCTTCGGCTCTCTGGCGCCATCTTGTGTTATTTTTCAAGCAATCACAAAGTGGTTTGGGGGAGGGGTGTTGTTTTTTGCCTCTGCTAACATTTTTTTAAGAACTTTTTTTTTTTTTTTTAGAAATAGAGGGGAAGGGAGGCAGAGAGAGCGTGTTCGAGCGAAACATCGACTTGCTGTTCCACTCATTCATGCGTTAATTGGTCGATTCTTGTATGTGCCCTGACCAGGTATCGAACCCGCAACCCTGGTGCGTTGGGACGACACTCCAACCAACTGAGCTACTCGGCCAGTGCCTGGTAACATTATTGTTTAAAGGACAAAACAGTTTTCAAAGTTTTATTGTAGAAGAATTTCTACAAAACTCTATACTGATATATTATTATATTGATAATAATATTCTTTTTTTAAAAATATATTTTATTAATTTTTTACTGAGAGGAAAGGAAAGGGATAGAGAGTTAGAAACATCGATCAGCTGCCTCCTGCACACCCCAACTGGGGATGTGCCCGCAACCAAGGCACAAGCCCTTGACCGGAATCAAACCTGGGACCCTTCAGTCCTCAGGCGTCTATCCACTGAGCCACACCAGTTAGGGCGATAATAATATTCTTGAAGAAAAGCAACCTAACCCCTTATTCTAGCAGCGAGGGGCCGAGGCTTTTTCCTGAACATGTTCATAAATATTGCAAAAATAACCTTAGGCGTAGAGGTTGGTTTTAGTCACCTTGCCTTTAGCGTTGCCTTTGGCAGCGAAACCATCTGTGAGATAAAAAGAAAAACGCTTTGCTGTGTTTAAAGTTTTATCAGACCTAGAAGAGAAGCAGTGTAAGTACAATACGTTCTAAACCAGTCTTTACCGGCTGCCTTAACACACAGCAAACGGGTGCAACGTAAATAGCTGCAAGTAGAACATACATGTTCATGTATTTGTTATGTCAATGTCAATGTAGTCCAGTGACGCCCCATGCTGCTAATGACTGAATCTGGGCCTATGGATCTACTACTGGTCTATGGGGGTGGGTTATGTTGCTGAATCCCAAACTGTTATCTCAAGGGCGAAGAAGAGGAAATATAGTACATGGAACTGTGAAGAGCAATCAATTCTTC
>PVJC01049694.1:0-12071 GCA_004026665.1 Murina feae
GAGAGAGAGAGAGAGAGAGAGAGAGAGAGAGAGAGAGAGAGAGAGAGAGAGGTCAGTCTGTGCTTCAGCAATGCGATTAACAAGAAGAGAAAAAACTTGATCCACCGGTTCTTTAAGAATCGACCAAAAGCTAAGACAAGAAAACTGAAAGGAAAGGTGGGGGGTTCGAGGGGAGGGACAGTCGGGCAGAACCCAGCAGGGAACCTAGGCCAACTTCCCAAGGCTGTGTGTTGTTTTTTTTTTTTTTCTTTTCTTTTCTTTTTAGCAAATAAAGAAAGAAAGAAATCTTAATTCCATCTCTTTCGCCCATCCTGGAACCTGTCAAAGTGATTTAACTGCTGCCTTTTTGCATGTGTCATACCTGTTTCGTTTTTTGTTTCGTTTGCTTTTTTTATTATTATTACATTCCAGCAGGATCTGGATATCACCTCCTCTCTGGACAGCCGCAATCTATGCCGGGCTACCCGATCTCTCTTGGAATTCAAGTTAAAACAAAGCGAAAACAAGTCCCACTCCATGACAGCTAGAGAGATGAGAACTGATTCATCGATTCACACCCCAGAAACGGCTCTCGCGGAGGAGGAGGGGGCGCCCCGCGGAGGCGGAGGACGGCGTGGCCGGCGCGGCTCCCCGGGCGCCCTGCGCAGACCCTGCGACCTCCTCGCACCCACCAGCCGTCCCTCCCGGAGCAGAGCATCGACATCATCTCCACCATCACCATCGCCATCGGCCCTGCTCACCAGCAACAAGTCATCTGCTCACACCGCCGTGCAAGGCGAGACGCCGGAGCACCGCACTGAACTTTGAAAACGCTGCCCCCGACCTGTGCACAGCGAGACACACACACACGCGCGCGGCTGCCCATCTCCTAGGAGCCGGCAGACAAATAACAGCAGAGCGGCTCTTCCCCGCGCCGACGCCAGACGGAGATTTACCTCAGCAGCGCGTGCGGGGACACACTCCCATCTCCCCGGGGTGTGTGGGGACTGTGTGTGTGTCCTCTCTGCCCCTCGGGCCTGTGCCTAGCGTGTGTTTGTGCACTGCGGTGGGCGGTGGGGACTAAGGCAGTGGACCTGGAGCCAAGGGTAATCCTGTTTTTACTTCCTCCATCTTCAGCGCGGAGCAGGGTTAGCCCGGGACAGCTGGTCAAACCCCGAGAAACCGATCCGCCGCCGCCGCCGCCGCCGGAGCACATCTCCCCCGCCGGCCGGGCTCGCGCAGACGCCCGCGGGCGGAGGGCGGGCTGGCGGCGGCGGTGGCGGCGGCGGGCAGGGGGCGCGGGCCGGCGGGCGGCCGTGCGTGCGCGCGCGCGCGCGCGTGCGTGTGTGTGCGTGTGTGCGGGCCGGCGGGCGCCCGCGCGAGGGGGCGTGTGGGAGCGCGCGCGCGTGCGCGGCGGGGGCCGGGGAGGGCGCGAGCGCGCGGGTCTGCGCGCCGGGCCGCTCGGCGCGCTCGGCAATCGATTGCAGGACAAGTGCGGCCCCGGCGGCGCGCGCACGGCCTCGCCCCCCCCCCCCCCCCACCGCCCGGCCCGCGCGCGCCCGGCCCCGTCGCCCCCCGCCGCCCGGCCCCACCCCTCCCACCCGGCGGACCCCGCCCCCCCACCCCCGGGGCCGCCGGGTAAGCAGCGTTCCTAGAGGCGCACGGCGACCCCGGCCCACTCCCCCCGCCCGCCCCCCGCCTCCCCAGCCATCATAAAGCTCACGTTTCCCGCCGGCCGCCGAGGGAGGGTCGCCCGGGAGAGGGGAGGCTCATGTCGGCCGCGGGAAGTTTTCTTTCCAAAGGGGGTGCGCGGCGAGGCCGGGCCACGGGGGCGGCGGCGATCCCGGCGCCCGGCGCGGAGCTCGGGGCTGGCCGTCCTGGCCCGCGGCGGGCGGGCGGGCGGCGCGCGTGGACCCACCCACTTGGGCTTCGCAATCAACTCGGCGGTGCGATCCCGGCGAGCGGCCCCGCGGACCGGCACGCGGGCGGGGCGCGGGGTCCCGGGATGGATGCGCAGGGCAGGTCGGGTCTGCGCTGCCGCCGGGCGCTCGCTGTTTGGGAAGCGCTCCCCGGGCGAGTTTTAGGAGGAGAGTGTGAGCGGGCGCCCTCCTCGCCCCCTCCCCCGGCCGCTGCGCATCCACCCGGGTCCCAGGGACGCGCGCGGGTCCCACGAGCTGCCGGCGTCCCGGGCTGCCCGTCGGCGGCCGCCACTCGCCACCGCACAGCTTGTTTACATGGATTGGGAGCGATTGAACTAGGTCGCCAAGTTCCATGGGCGATCTCGCTACAAATAGTAGCATTTGGCTTTTTTTTTTTTTTTTTTAATTTTCTTGACCACATTTGCAAAAAGAGGAATAGAGACTTCTGTAATGAACGGGGAAAGGAAAACGAAAGGACCTGAAAACACTGAACCGGGTAGCCTGGGTGGCTCAAGTTTGCAAAACACGCGGAATCGTGAGGACGACCCAACAGCGTTTCTGAGAAACCGTGTCACAGACTGTGAGGAAAATCGATGCTGGAAGAGGAGGCGCGGGCACCGAACTCCTCCTTCCAAGAATCCCAGAAATAGTTGCTGAGTTGCTTCTTTTTTTTTTTTTTTCTTTCCCCCGCCGAGGATAGAAAATGACACATTGAAAATAAAATCATTAACTATTAACTCTACCTTAAGCACTACTCTATGTCTGGGCAATTTTGCATCATGTCTTTCCTTTAGATTTTGTGTTGGAGGAATGCATTCACGTTGGTGCACACTGTGTAATGGATACCGTATATAACGTGTCTAATACTGAATTTACGTTTTACAGTGAATTACTTTTTAAAAGTTTATTGGACAAGTGTAACCTGTAGGCTGGTTACTAAATTAGGAAACCTGGTGGTTGGTGCCATACCGAAAGCAAGATGAACCAATATTCATTGGGGAGCAAGTCATTGGGGCTCAGGCTGTCCATGATTTTAGGGCAATTTTAAGAGAAATCGCAGTTCCGAGGAGTTACATGTTTTGTTTTGTTTTCCAGCCTGTCAATTAGGCAAATAAAAGTAATTTTCTTGATATATTTTAGGAAAGACAACAGAATTCCACAAGTCATTTTAATCATCCCAATAGGTAGCAAATATTTTAACCTTAAATTATCTTAGAAAAGCGGAATGTTGATTCCCAGTATATAAGTGGTAACATAACTTCCCTAAATTGCCATAAATCCCTCCTAAAAACTCAGCCTAAGTGTTTAAGTACCTACAAAGTTATGGAGGTCCTTAGGAAAGATGACTTAAAACTGAAAATCCAGATGAAATGTCTGGCTAGTTTAAACATTTTAATTCTTTAATCGAAGAGGAACCAATATGAAGTTTTAAGGAATTATCCTCAAGTTACTCAAAGTTACCACAGTTGATCAAGTCCTTGCCCCCTGGCTGATTAGAGCTTAATTTAGCTCCCTTGAAAGACTATCCTTTTCAGGAGTTGCTTTCCTTGGCTTCCTAATCACCAGAGGCACACTCTCTCCCTCTAGCGGCTGAGCATTCAGACACTTTGTTTGGTGACTGTCTCCCCAGGAATTGGGGGGTGGGGGGGACTGGGGGTGGGGTGGGCTCCCAGATTTTTGGATGGAAAATGATCACTTGTGAGAATTAGATTATTTGGGGAAACTTGCTCCTCTTTTTAACATCCTATGTTCCCTTCTAATTTGCAGACCCCGTCCTATCCAGTGTATCCCAAAGAAGTCAAGATTATGTTTACATACTACAGCTGAGAGCTCTATTTCATCCTTTCAGTTGAATAGTCCTGGCTCTGAGACTCAGGGTTCCACTTTCGGGAAGGAACCTTCTATAGACTGCCGTAATTCACTTTGTTCACAGTTTTTCTCAACAGTATTTTTATAGTGGTTAGAAAACATATTTCCACTTTTTACCCTAACTACACTGCACACATTTTTAAAGTACACGTATAGTTAGCCTGTGCATAAAAATGCACTACCAGGGAAGTACAGTACATTCCTATTCGCACATTGTATCCAATTGGATAGTTGAATTTTCACTTTGGGGATGGGGGTGAGGAGGTGGGGAGAAAACATGCCTGACCCCCACCACACTTCACACAGCTGGCTCTTCTGATCCTGTCTGTCCCATTCCGCCGAAACTGCCTTCCCAGCACCAACTCACAGAGTAGCGCCTTGCACATTTCCTTCACTATACAATTGGTAAATATTTTATTCACTATCATGTCATCTTTTTAAGGGCAGGGATTATGTCTATCCCGCTAACAACTGTTTTCTTAGAACTAGCAAAATGTTTGGCCTGAGTTGTTACTCAAAAAACGTTTGCTGAATGGATGAATATAGAGCTAATCACATACCTAGTTCCCATGTGTTAAACTGTTTTCAAGGGACAAAATGCATAGATAGTGAAGATATATTCTTATCCCATAAATCATTTGGTCACTGGACAGTGTGGCTCAGTTGGTGATTGTCCAGTACATCAAAAGGCTGCTGGTTTAATTCCTGGTCAGGGTACCTACCTGGGTTGCAGCTCAATCCCGGTAGGGTACATGCAAGAGGTAGTTTCACTCTCATATCAATGTTTCTCCCACTCCCTTACTCTCTTCCTCTAAAAATCAATAAAAAATCTTTTAAACAAGGAACTTGTTCAAGTCTTAGATCCTAAATCATGTTGTAAATGCAGTATACTTAGCTCTGACTCATGGTTCATGTGAAGAATGTGATATAAATTGGTAGATATAAAACTTACAAGTATAAATAGTAATAGTGATTAAAACTGTATATCAAGTGTAATTTTGATTAAGTACATTTGTGTCCCCTCTATTTCATAAATAAATTATTTCATATTAATACCTGATTATTCGTGAACGAGGTTGACCATCAAGAAATGCAATGGATGAAATTCTATAACCAGTAAAGTGCAATTAGCAAAACAAAAATTGTTAAAGATAGTGTAGCTAAAAGAGACATTATGGAGTATTAACTTTGGTTTCTTTGGATGGCTTATCTGTTTTGGATTTACCCTTTAAAGGAATCTGGATAAAAGTGCATGTTTCTTTGTTCAAGGAATTAACTGTTTTGAAGTTTGGGTTTTGTTTTTAGCAGAGGGTAGGAGGGTGTAATTCGAAACATTATAGTACTTTGCTAATATTAAGGGGGAAATTTGGAAATTGATTATATATTGAGGTTTTATTTAAATGGTTCTGTTTTCTAGCTATAGGAACCTAGTCATTCAGAACAGGTGCCCTAAAATAACTTGAATCCCTGAAAAAGTGGAGATCCACACAGGCACAACGCTTTAAAACTGATAACTTGTTTTATTTGTGTCAGGTGGTGGTGATCTTCTCTTTGAAGTGGTATTCTCTTAAGTGAGATGTGGAACAATGGGCTCATTTTCTCCTGTCGACCTAGATCGGCACTATGAAGAAGCAAGGAAGCCAGAATGGGAAACATAGTTTCAAAGAAAACATTCTGAGATACCACATGCAGTTCATAAATAAAGCATATGAATACCTCACAACTTTGCCTTCCGGATACGTTTTACGGTCTGGGGTCTGTCTGGGTGGCAGGCGCGTTGTACCCGGTAAGGGTCTTCTCTTTCTCTCCATCTTGAACAATCGTTTCTTTCAGCAGCCCTTAAGAGTGTCACTTTGCAATTTGCGATAAGGCTCTTGTACCTAGAAAAGGTAACATTATGACTTAAATTCACACTCTGATAGGATAATATCAGATTTCTTCTGGAGAACCCGTTTTGGTATTGATGTAGAGCAGGTGATAAGCTATCTCTATCACAGATGAGAATTCTAAGTTGTGGGAGTTAAACTTAGACCAAGGGGGTGAAGACTAGAGAGGTTTCTGTTAAAAAGGAAAGCACACATTTTAAAAGATGTCACTAAAAGCTGCCATAGTTGCTTTAAAATGTAGATGTAAAAATAAAAAATAATAAAAAATAAAATGTAGATGTAGTTCAGCATTTGCGGAAATGAGTTCCATTAATTACAGAAATGAAAGAACTCTGAGCTGGGTCAAGTGCAGGCAGTTGATGCACACAAAACAACTCCAAAGGGCTTTGGGAAGAACATTCTCCTTAGAAACACTAAAATTTTTAAATGCAAAAAAACAAAAGCGTGTCATAAGGTTATTGAAACCTCCAGGAAAGTGTTAGTACAGAGAAAGAAAAAAGCAAGGCTAACAGTAAAAGGAGAATACAGTGTCCAGTGTGCCTTAATTTAGACCCAGTATAATAACACTCATGAGGAAAAGAAGGAAAACCAAAAATGGTTATTTGACTTTGGAATTGGGAAATGAAAATAGGGCAGACTAGTCTACAATCTGTAATGCCAACGTTTGGACTCTGCTCCATGGAAATAACCATAGGCCAAAGCAAGGCAATGGCTAGTTGCATCTCAAGGAGAATATTTGGTATATAAGCTAGTGCCAGTAGGAGTATGACCCTATTTTTTTTAATCCTGTGAAAAACTCATGGCATTACATGTCCAGTGTTTGTAAGTAGCCTTGATTCTTTCTAAACCAAAATCCTTTCACAGTACAGCAGAGTCTGATCACATGTTTAAACAATTCTGTATACACTGAGAAAAATAGAAGGAAGCATTACAAACAGAAAGCAGAAACCTGGGGAATTAGAAGCTACACAGGGATAGAAATGGAGAACCATTTCCTGCTTGACGACTCTGAGAGGGGGCCTGCGGTGGGGCAGAGGGGGACGAATCAAAGAAAGGTCATTTACAGGTAGTGAAGTCAAATGTCACCTCTTTCAATTCTCATGACTTGTGGTTTAGAGAAAGGTTAGCTTAATATAGAGACTAGTGTGGCATTCTGAACTGTCTTAAGACAAGATGTGTGAATATGATATAACACCATCAGTATCTCTCCCCTAGCAGTTATGTTCAAAAAGGTACTTAAAACACACACACACAAAAAATCACACACACACACACAAAAAAAAAAACCCACAAAAAAATCCCCCCAAAACAACAACAACAACAACAACAAAAACTTGATGTCATGGTGAGGTACTAGACACCTGGGAAAGTCCCACTTGGTAGACTAAGGCTATCATCAAAAGTCCTATAAACTATATTCCAGAAATGGCTTCATTGGGATATTATTTTTGAAATATACCATTATAAAGAAATAAATTCTATGCAGTATCTATAGCACTTTAGATTGATGCTATAACTGATTTCAGGAAGTCAGAGCATCAGTGGACTGGGAAAGCTGTATATGGCGTCATCGTTACAGGCATTTATTTTATGCCAGGTGTCATGACAAGCACATTTCATTCCTTACCCCTTTGAACCCTCACAGTTATTTTTAAGATGTAATATTAACACCATTTTCACATGGAAAAAATTGAAGCTTGGGGATATTATCTTTTTATTATTTTATTTTTTCTTTATTGATTAAGATATTATTATCTTGTCCAAGGTCTCACAATGTCAGAGCTGGACTCAAAGGCATATGTTACGTTCTAGAAAGCCCATAAAATAACTACCACATTATGCTGTCTCCTTAGTAGCCAAATATATTTGTTAATCATATGAACCTGTTATACTGTAGTCCAGCACTTTGGTTCACAACCTGGTGGGCAACATACCAATAGTAAACCACTTGAAAGGAAAACCGAATGTCCACGGTCTTCTAGGAGGTTCATCGAAGGTGTTATCAACATGGAACTCTACCAAATCCAGTGCCTGCCTGTATGCGGAACGTGACCTGTTTGACGTCTAATGCTTTAACATCAGATATTCATCTGTACCTTCTATGACCTCATCCATCAAGTGAGTGACATGAGAGAACCACTGAGATTTAAATAGTAACCATCCTATAAAGAATTGAGTACTAATGAATGATGACAAAGAAATCTGGACAAGAACTTAAAGTGAAATTCTGGATACCCAAACATAATTGCACGCTCTGTTTGAAGGGGATCATTTCTGATTCATTGTTCTCAGACACAGGTGCATCTCACTTCTCTCTTTTGTAAACTTCACCTACATGTCATTCAAAGAATGAATTACCGATTTTCTGGGGCAAACATTGTGATTAAATGGCTATGGTATTCTTAGGTGACATTTTGAATTTCCAGAAACAGAGTGTTTCTAGTGGAGAGTAGCTCTCAGTTGTAGGGAAGGTCAACGTGTACATTTTTCTAGGATCTGTTATGTGAAGCCTGGGATGTTAGGGTTTTTCTCTCCATTTTAATGTACAAATACAGTGAATATTGGAGTAGAGAAGTAAAACTGTACTATGTTAGTTTTATTTTCTGTCCCAGTTTGAATAGATATGGAAGTTACATATTTATTCTCTCATAGCAGGTTTTTTCCCCCTAGAAACAAAAATAAGTAATATTTTTATTCGATACCAGAAATACTATTTATGAAATTGATCAATGGCTTTGGGTGAACTTTGCTGTAGAGCATTTGAATAGCCTTCCCCAAGAGAGAAGAGCTTCCCCAGAGATTAGGAAATAGTCAACAGATAAAATGAACATGGGAACTGGTGTACTTATAATCTTAAAAATAATAGCCCAATATTATGTTAGAGAGTGAATGCTTAACAGAAGACCAGTTCAGTATTGAAACAGCAGTCATCTTTCTTCCTAATCTAACATAGATGAGGGAGGGCACCTCTCTCCCAAGTCTTTAGGGTTATTGTTTTGTGAGGTCCCTCCTGATGTGGAGGTGGGCACTGCAGTCTGGGAGGCCTGGCACCATTAGACAGTCTATCATGCATAGAACCCCCTGATGGACTCAAATTCAACAGGAGCAACTTTATGATAGTTTTAGTACTTCCCATGTTATGTTCCTATATGGAGAGAATATACTTGAAAAGTATCTTTCTTTATAAATGAAAGGCATTTTGGGGTTTTGTACAGCTATTTCTTATGAGTTTAGACATTTTCCCTTGTCCCTTTTAAGAACAATAATGGATCTGTGAAGTTGAGTTTCTTTCCAGGAGTGGGGAACACCCATTCCGAGGGCTACATATGGCCCAGGCAATCATTGGTCTGGCCCTGCTGAGGCATTAGGGATGAGTTAATGAAATGTTTGACCAAATATAGCAGGCTAATTTTTAAGTAGATACTTTTGTATGGCCCACAAATGATGTTATAAATATCCAAATGGCCACTGGCAGAAAAAAGACTCTCCACTCTTGCACCCCACAAGGCTAAAGGCCAGGATCTGGACTGTGAAGCTCACTAAGGTCATGCCATTCTGTGTATGACCCTTGTCATCTGGCCAGACTTCTCTTTTGACTCTGGAGAGTATCATGAACTCATTCTTTTGCCTTCTTTAGAACTTCAGTGACTCATTCAACCTCAATCAAGCCAGCCTGCTTAAGGAGATTCATTGAGCCAGCAGCACTTTTCAGATAGGCTGTCTAAGGGAGACATTCAGAGGTCTGAGGGAAAACCAGGAGGTTTAAGAAGGAGAAAAGATTAACAGCAACAAATACTGCCTGTAGAGATAGCATAAAACCAATTAGAGTTGTTGAGGAGAGAATAAGAAGTGAGGAAGTAAAGGCTGTACATACAGACACTAATTTCAATTTTATCTATACTAATAAAAGGGTAAGATACTAATTAGACCAAATAGACCGGATATCTTCTGGACATCCTTCCAGACATCATTCTGGACAAAACCATGGTGGCAGGAGCCAAGGCAGAGGTGGTTAGGGGCAATCAGGCCAGCAGGGGAGAACAGTTAGGGGCAGTCAGGCAGGCAGAGACAATTAGGGGTGATCAGGCAGCCAGGCAGAGGTGGTTAGGGGCAATCAGGCAGAGTGGTTATGGGTGATCAGGTAGGCAGGCAGGTGAGCAGTTAGGAGCCAGCAGTCCCAGATTGCAAGAGGAATGTCCAATTGCAGGTTTAGGCCCAATCCCGCCTAAACTGGCAGTCGGACATCCCCGAGGTGTCCCGGATTGGAGTGGGTGCAGGTTGGGCTGAGGGACCCCCCTTCACCCCGCCCCATGCACAAATTTCATGCACTGGGCCTCTAATCTTCTATAATAAAAGCGAAACATGCAAATGTGACCATTACCACCAGCCAATCAGAGTGGCTGTATGCAAATTAACCTGGCCAAGATGGAGGCCAACAGCCAATCAGAGCGACTGTATGCAAATTAACCCAGCCAAGATGGAGGCCAACAACCACGGAACTAGACCAAACCAAAGGGTTCTGTTGCAACTGCCTGCCTATGCTGGCAGTTGGAAGTGGCACCAGGGCACCAGGGCACCAGGGCACCAGGAAGTGGGAAAGCAAGGTGGCGGGCTGGGGAGTGGGAAAGAGGCAGCGGGGGGGTCAGTGGCCTGCTGGTGGGCTTCCCAGGCCCTTTGACGGGCACCGGGGAGCGGGAAAGCAAGGCTGCAGGGGCCGGGGTACTGCTTGGCAGCTCCCCAGACCCCTTGGCAGCACCGGGAAGTGGGAAAGGAAGGCAGCAGGGAACGGGTGAGTGGGAAAGAGTTGGCGGCCTGCTTGGTGGCTTCCCTGGGTCCCTTCCGGGGATCAGGGAGCAGGAAAAGGCTGGCCTGACCACGAGGCGGGGTTTTCCCTGCTTTCTGGTGGCTGGAGGAAGATGGGCAGTAGGCAAGCTTGGAAGGCAGGCAGCACCCAGACCTGGCCACAGCTCAAAAAAGAGAACAACATGCAGGGGAGGGCAAGAGTCTGAGAGATCAACATAGAGGGGGTGCCTGCTCCAAGCCTCCACAGTGTGCCTGGTGGCAGGTCCCCAGCAGGTAGACACACAGAGGAGGACACACACACACACACACACACACACACACACAAAAGGCGCCTGGCAGACTGGGGCCATCATAGGACATCCACTGAGGGGTCCCAGACTGTGAGAGGGCACAAGCTGGGCTGAGGGACTCCCTCCACCCCAAGTGCACAAATTTTTGTGCACCGGGCCCCTAGTTTAGCTATGAAAGAAAAGGCAGAAGCTAGAAGCTGGAAGAGGATATGGGGGTAGGGTTTGAGGGAATTTTTGTTTCTAAGTAAAATTTTAGCATGTTCCAATACTAATAAGAAGGTGTCAAGAGCAAGTAAAATATTGAGGATGGAAGAAAATTGGTCCCTGAGGGGACAAAAGGATCTAGAACACAAGTGAAATAACTATCTTCAGATAGGAGAGGAGATGCCTCTTGTACTAATGCAAAGCAAGAAAGAATGGGTACAAATGCAAGTAAGTACTTGACATGATGGGAAATTGAGGAGGGTTTAAAGAAGGTGTCAGAGTAAAGGGGGAAATGACTGCATTGAACATTTAAGAAGAGTGAATAAACTCAGCCCGCGTGGCTCAGTAGTTGAATGTTGACCTATGAACCAGGAGGTCATGGTTCAATTCCTGGTCAGGCCACATACCTTGGTTGAGAGTTCAATTCCCAATAGAGGGCATGCAGGGAACAGCTGATCAATGATTCTCTTTCATCAATGATGCTTCTATCTCTCCTTTCTTCTTCCTTCTTCTCTGATATAAAAAAAAATTTTTTTAAAGAAAAGCAAATAAGCTTGAAATAGTTGCTATGAAGAAATATGAAAGAACATATATTTATATATATATATATATATATATGCTGATGGGCAGAATAGAAAAACCAGTTGAGGCTGGTGACCAGATATAATCCATCAATATTCTCGATACTGTAACTGAATTCACAGTCAAGCTTTAGTCTCGGGAAACATGAAAGGATTGATCCAGTATAGAAAGTGGGAAGCTAGAAGACACAGATCAAAGTTTAGTTTAATTGAAAGAATTAAATTTCAGTAATGGGCAATTGAGAATGCTACACAGAGAAGGATAGTGTACTGATGGATGGATACCGATGGATGGGAAAAAGTAGAGGATATGGAGACCTTGAATCGCAGTCAGGCTAAAGAACTTGTCTAAGAAGGAATACTGAGTGAGAGATGTGAAGGTATACAGGACTGAGAAAAAAACTTGATATTTCTGATGGAGTATAAGATGCCAGGATCCAGAACAGAGGGTAAGAAATCATGGCTTCTAGGAGTTGAATTACCAGGATAGTGATAGATTAATCAGGAGATTATCTTGTGTCTTAGAAAATAGAGGGAGAT
>PVJC01049695.1:0-12063 GCA_004026665.1 Murina feae
ATCTTGCTAAATCTTTACAGCTCTTGTAAGAGGGAAACCAGGTATTTTATCTCATTTTTTTAATGAGAAAATTGGTGTTCAAAGTGGTTACATGACAAATACAACACTTTGCTGCACTCTGTGGAGATGTCTTACACGGTATTTGCTTATATTGGCCACATTTTAGTTCACCGTTGGTCTTCTGGTAATAAAATATAAACATTGTAATCTATGTATGCAGTCTGTGGTGGTCACTGTTTTATCCATAGATAAACTTTACCTTTGAATAGATTTAAAACTTGGCTTGAAATCATATTATCAAAATCTATAGTGATCTTCGTTGGTTTGCTTGATTTAACACTCAACCTTGTTAGCTTACTGTTTTCCATTGTGACTGTACCTGGAACCTTGCAGGGGAAGTAATGATCTGAGGCACTGTTTGCCGTTCATAAAAACACTTTTATGAGTCCCAAGTGTTATATTCAACTGTATGTAGTGATGCACAAATACAGCATGGTAATGTATTTAACATTATGCTTCCAGTCTCCAAACAGGCAAATATTCTTTGGATTTTAAGAATTTCTGAATGCTATTGCCTTTTATGATGTGCATGCATAGTGTCAAGGTGTTGTGGGGTGGCAAAAACAGCACCAGGTGTTAAGACACATGGGATCAGACCAGGACCTGGGCTCAGCAACCTTGGTACTGGAGTTCTGGCTGCGAAAGAATTCAAAGCCAAGTTTCAAACTATAAGAGAACATTCACTTGGAAAATCACAGAGGAAGAAGAAGTAATTCCTAGAAGAAATAGGCTTAGGAAACAAGTTATAGAGGTAAGGAGCTTAGAGGTAAGGAAGGTAAAGGTGGTATGTCTGTGGAGATAGGTTAGGGAGGGGGAAGGAAAGGCGTGGGTGTACTCCTGGAGGGAGAGTGGGATAGGTCCTCCCTCTGTCCTAAGGATTTTTTGGTGGTGGTGGTGATGCTGTTTTTTTTTAATCCTCACCGGAGAGTATTTTTCCATTGATGCTTAGAGAGAGTGGAAGGGAGGGACAGAGAGAGAGAGAAACACAATATGAGAGAGACATATCCATTGGTTGCCTCCCATGTGCAGCCGGGCCAGATGGAGCCTGCAATCAAGAGGTGTATCCTGGATAGGAATCTAACTCAGGACCCTTCAGTCCCCTGGTTGATGCTCTAGCCACTGAGCCAATTCCGCTAAGGCTGTCTTAAGGGTTTTACAGGCAGAGGTTTTAGGGGAGGTCCTAGGGGAAGATTTCAACAGAATATTCAGCAGCTTTCCAGGCGTGTCCTTCCAGGGTTGTGATTTATTGGTCAGCCCCTGGGCATGGGCTCATTATTCAATTAGTCTGGTCCTGAAGTCAGCTGGGGGGGGCGGGGGGTCGGTGTGAGGGTGTCTGGTTTTGCTGCTTATCTGGGCCTGGAGCTGAAATACAACTGAGGCCTAGATGTTATCTCTACTGTAGAAAAGATCAGGGGGTCCAAACTGAATGACCAGGGATATACTAGAGGAGGAAAGGTCATCCTGGGAATGAGGTCCCACCTACAAATGTTCTTTGATAGGCACCCAGGAATTTCCTCCCTGGTGAACTTCTGTACATGGCCCATCATCCTTGCACTGTTCATGTCTGTCTAACTGCCTGCCACAAATAAAAGAAACATCCACATCTATAAGAATTTTTTATGAGTTCATTTGGGACAAACTGACAATTGCAAGGAAGCAGACTCTCAATGGATTGAGAAAATGCTCCCGGAAATGGCAGTTTTACCACTTATTTTATATATCAGAATCAAAGAGTAAGACAGAAGGGGGTTTACATGAAATGCATTAGTGATAGATAAGGGAGGGGAAAGAAAGCAAAGCTGGGAAATCTCTGGGACAGGATAAAAAGGAAAAGGGTAGACACATACTTCTTTTACTTAGGTGGGTATAGAATAGTTAACAGTTAACAACTGACATGATAATAATAACAATGAGAGGATTTGTGCTCTCTGCTCTGGTGCAGTGGTTGTGCTTTGAGGGATCTAGGAAATTACTTTGATATTCCAAAGGTACGTTATCAGATATGTTATTGGAAATGAAAAAAAAAAAAAAGGCAACAGGCAGGCTCAGTTGAGGTGAAGATTGACCTTTGTTAGGGAAAAATACCGGCCTAGCACATGACAACCCACAAAGAACTGCTTTGGTAAGGCCACTATGCAGACCTCCCCTGAGCTTGTTAGGTTTGGTTCATGGTCCCCTTTTTTAATTCACATTAGGCAGGCAGGGAATCTTACCAACTGACTTGTAAGATCAAGATAAACCATACATTAATTTCAAAACTCAGTAAGCCCAGGGTTGTGTACCAACTACCTGAATCTAACGAGGCCAAATGTAACAAATTGCCAATAGTTCATAAAAGCTGCGTATGCTTTAGATTTGGTATTTTGGCTCTACATGTGTTTCAAAAGTGTGTCTTCGTGTTTCTTTTGGTTTACTTTATAGTAAGTATAGTAACTTCAGTTCATAACAGAAAAGGAAGCACTTTAAACAAGAAGAGATATTAGTGCGTGCGTGAGAAGACAACGCTGATGGTTTGTGCCTTCTGAATGTGTTGGGAAGAGCTCTGATTTCTGTGACTGTGGCATTCTGTTAGCTTGGTATTTCACCACATATAAAATTTTTAACAGAACACAGATTTCATGAGTTTGTGACTTATCTACACTTCCTTTATTAAAAATCCTGGACATATTGCAGATAAAAATGATCATTACTTTTTAAATTGCACTTTACTATATATATATATATATATATATATATATATATATATATATATATATATTGTAATTCTTTTTAGATTTATTTCAGAACATTCTAAACCCCAGGAATGTTTATTGATATAAACCCACATAGATTAAGCAATTTGGAGATTTAAGATAAATAAGCACCACTTTGCAGTAGATTTGGTAATGAGAAAGCAATTCAGCACATTCTGCCACAAAGCATTTGGGAGTCTTAAGTTAGAGCTTTAGAATTCCTTCTGAAAAAGGACAAAAGAGAGACTTCCTGTCATTTCCATTGGTTTCTGCATGTGGGACCAATATGGGCAACACAAAGTTTAAACAGATGCAAGTGTTGAAGGGAGGAGGCAAAGCCATGTCTAGTTTTACATATTTCGCCAAATCCAGATTGAATTAAATCAGTCTCTGCTAACAGCTTCCAGAGTAGACTTCCACTGAAGTTACAGCACACTTGAATGGTTTATTTCACCAATATTTGCTTATGGAAATGAAGGGGAGTGACAGAGGGGAAGGAGGAGGGGAGTGGAGGAGGGGTTTGGGGCCGGGGGAGGCTCTGACCGCAGCACAACACACCAGTAACCTTGTCTGATGTGATCATTAACCTTTCTGGAAAAGGCAGCTGGCAGTTCTCCGAGGTTTGTCATTAGAATGTGAGAAGAGCCACACAGATACTGCACAGACTGTTCAAAGAAGTTTGATTTACTTTGAGAGCTACTGTTCCATTTTAGTGTGGCAGGAAAATGAGATTTCAACAATTACTTTTTGTATTTTTAATTTTTATGATGAGTCTTCTTATCAATGGACAGAGACCAGGTAAGACTTTGATATATTTGTAAGAGTAACTTGTTTTTATGCCTGTTGTTGTCCATGAGTCTCTGAGCGTGATTATGTTTCTGTTGAAGATCTCTTAGGCGTGCTTGAGGGTACTGGGGGTGTGTAGGACTTCAGAAGTATTCTTCCTATCTGGTTAGGTCCATTAATTGAATATTTAAAAAATAGCTGGATATTATAATGATGATAAATATTTTACCACTATTTTTCTAATTTAAAGACTCCTTAGCTTTTGTAGATATGTTGTTCTTACAAGTAAAAAGGAACGGAAATGTTTGGTCTATTATAGATTTTTAGTTAAAATGCAAATCCCAAGCAATTTATTAAAAGAGCATGTTGCTGGATGGAATGGGTCAATGTTAACTGAATTCACAACATATAAAAATCATAAAATGACAAACTGTAGATGAATTCTTAAAATGGGTCAATAGCTATTATTTCCAGTTATATAATTAGATGTGTCACTTAAAACAAGAAAGTACAATTGTAGTATTATTGTGCTTATAAACCCAAAAGTGTCAAAAATATGTATGGTCAAGATAAATATTAATTTCCTTGACATATTTTTCAAAAATGATATCATTTGTGTTGTTCTTATCCAACAGAAATTTAGTAAACAGTTATTCTAATGTGCTTTTACTTCAAACCAAATATCTAAAGTTTCAAAGCACTAGCAAGTAAAAAGATTAGAAAGTTTTCTGACTCAGGAACAAGTAAACCTAAATATAAATAGAAAGGTAGTTATATTTATATCTAAATATGTTCCATTATTCACTTGATAATGTAATTCTCCTTTTAGGACAGAAAATGGCAAGCAATTGGTTAAAAAGTCAGTCTCTGCCTTTTAGTTAATCAGAAGTTGGATCACTGAGGTTATTTCAAATGGAATCCCCTGGTGTGCCCTTTTACATAAATAAGGAAAATGTTCCTAATTAGCAACTCAGAAAGCATTCCTTCTTAATGTTTACAGCAATTGCTATTCAAGCCATTTCTACTTTTCTGAAATATGGAACACCTTGGATAGTGTTCTTGTAAAACATTTGTGATTAATTCACTACATAAAATAAAAGGTCCAGGAGCATTTAGGAAGAAGACATGTAGAAGGAGGAGGGTATTGCTATAAATATGAACTGCTGGGAATATACCTTGTGTATTTGCATCACATTAATTTTTTATATCATAATCAAGCAAATCACACCATAGTTTGAATTCTAAATATTCCCTTGCATCCCCTAGACTAAACAGTTCGTTTTCGGAAAAAGGCTCCTAATACTTCTCTTTTTTTCCCCCTCAGCTAATTTGGCAATGAGAAGAAAACTACACAGACTTAGCTGCCATCAGAGGAGATGTATGCCTCTCCATTCACGAGTGCCCTTCCCCTGAGGTATTTCTGATGGAAAATAGCTTTCCTACATTTAGGCAACATTCCAGATTGAAAATAGGTACCAAAGAATGTGTATTCATATCTTTTTACAGGTGCTAATGGCTTTATGGTAATGTCAGTGTAAGAGATGCATGCTAACAGATGAAAGGACGAAACAAGCTGGAGGGGGCCCATGGGGAGGAAAGGGGAGACATACGTGCTTTTTTCAACAATAAAGAACTATAAAAAAAAAGAGTGAAATGACATGATGATTGAAAATAATTCAATGTGATGGATGAGGAAAATCTTGATAATTGTTGAATCTGAATGAGAGTTATATGGGGATTAATGCTATTGTGTATGTTTGACAATTATTATTGAAATATCAGGCACCAGGAGAATATAATTATGAAAAAGTAATTTAAACATGTGTTTTGAAAAACACTTAATAGCTCCTTATGTTATCCGGAACAAGTATATTTCCCATGAAGGCCACTGTGTGCTTCAGCATCTGGATGTATTTGCCCAACAACACTAGGTGAATGATGTGCTAGCCTGAGTATGCAGTTCATTTTTCCTGAAAATATTTCTTTTAATATGTAAAATCAACTTAATATTAATGGCACAGCAACTTTACAGCCTCACTCATAGAACTGGTCTTAATGGTTGCATTTTTAAGGATAACTTCCAAATAGATTTTTGCTCCTCCCCCTCCTTTTCATTGAAAAAAAAAAGGTAATTAAAAGACCTATGATTTAACACCATCACCACCACCAGTAATACCGTCTGAATCAATCAACTTCAAACACTGCCCAAGTTTAAGTTATTTCATACCAAAAATAAATAACTTGGCATTCCATTGTAATTATTTTAAGCTAGTTAAGTCATAAAGTATATTTTTTCTAGAAAAAAAAAATGCCATAGAAATATTCCTTAGCTGGTTAACACATAGGCAATTGTTGAATTGGCTTATTTTTTATATATATATTGTATTGATTTTTTACAGAGAGGAAGGGGAAGTCAGAAACATCGATGAGAGAGAAACATTGATCAGCTAGCTGCCTCCTGCATGCCCCCTACTGGGGATGTGCCTGCAACCAAGATACATGCTCTTAACCAGAATCGAGCCTGGAATCCTTCAACCCACAGGCCGACACTCTATCCACTGAGCCAAACCGGTCAGGGCTGAATTCGCTTATTTAGTTGACCAATAGATGGTAGTGTTTATGGCATTATTCATGAAAGAAATGTGCCTATTGTTTAATATGTGGTTTTCAAACCCAGTGAAAGTCCTGAGTAGAACATTAAAAGGAAAAGCAATTCAGTAATAAGCACTTATCATGAGGACTAAGACAAAAAGCCAAGTTCTCTATTCCTGTCATCTATAACAAATTACTATTTGCTATCAACATTTGAAAAATAAATTTAGTGGGAGAATCCATAAAAATACAATAAGTTCTTGAGAAAACAATTAGTAAAGTATCAAACATGCTTTAAAAGGATTTTATATTTAAAAAACCCTTTGCTGTGTGTTGGTAATGCATTTCCCTCTCACATCTAAAAAATAATGGTGAAATTGTGCTGAGGAGGAGTGGAGAAGTTCAAGATTTTCCCAGCACTCCCCCACAAATAACAAAGGGAAGAGGAGGTATTTCACAATAGCAAGGGAATTCCTGCATATACAAAGCAAGATACCTTACATAACTGCGAATAAAGGCCCTTAGCTAGCCACAGGTTATATTGGCTTTCTCTACAAACCACATGCCATAAAAACTAGTGTGTCAAGTAAACAAGAGAGAGTTGGGAAATTTGAATTGTCAAAGTTAAGGAAAAATTCAGACCTACAAACCAAATTTGTAAACCAAAGGGAAATTTCAGTGAAGGCCATATAAAACATGTAGTAATAGCAACCCTTTACAACAGTAGGCTGATTCCCTTAAAGAACTGCTCAGCTTACAGCATTCATTTTGTCAGTGTTTAGACTAGTCCTACATTCCAGCTACTGTCCTTTGAAGAAGGTATAAAAGCCTTATTTTGGAATCCGGAGATAGTATAAGAACCAATGCAAGATAAACATTAGATAATTTTCCAAGATCTTGCTGAACCAGGGCTATAACGAGTGCTACCTTCAAATTTGGTAGCACAATTCTCACTATCCTACGTCTTTGCACACTTTTTATATATCTTGCAACAAAACATCTTTGACACCTTGTGTACTGGGTAAAGACACACTAGACCGAGGTAGTGGAACTCTGAGGCAGAACAGCCCTTTCATTTATCCCCCTCCGTTTTCCTGCACGCTTTCGATAAGATCACATGGGGCTACTTGATTCAGTTAGGGTCAAGTAAAAGTGTAAAAGGATAGGTAAGGTAAACAGTTAACTTCGGAATTTCCCAGATTAACCCTTTACAATGGTTTAGACTTTCAACTCACTTCAGAGGAATGTTCCATTACCTTGAATATCAACTTTTTCAGCTTCTAGAATCCTCTTCAGTGATCCTCAGTGAGATTTCCTAACCATTAAAAAGAAAGAGGCTTAATCAAATAGAAAACCTACACTGCATACAATTCATTTTCTTGATTTTTTTTTCCCCCACAGAAATATTTCAGCATAAGTGAGTTAGAATGGAGGAAAGCAAGAGAAAGGGTGTCAGGAATTTCAAGCTTCCAGGTTAATACGAGAGCTACAGTGGAAAATGGAGTAGGGTTTTAGACTCTAATGATTTTCTTTTCCAGCAGTAAAATCTTACTACAGTAATCCTTCTATTTAAATGTGTACTTTAGATAACTACATACCCTATTAGTACATGCTCCATCTGGCTTTTTAATAATTATAATACAGCCCTGGCCTGTTTGGCTCAGTGGATAAAGTGTCGGCCTGTGGACTCAGGGGTCCCAGGTTCGATTCTTGGTTGCAGGCACATCCCCAGTGGGGAGTGTGCAGAAAGCAGCTGCATCAGTGTCTCTAACTCTCTACCCATCTCTCTTCCTCTCTGTAAAAAAGTCAATAAAATGTATTTTAAAAATAATAATTATAAAACATTTTCATGGTGTAAAATTTTTTCTAACAGTATCAAAGTATGTGAAAATCAAAATCTTCCCACTCTCATGCCCATTTCACTTACCAGAAGTAATGCTATGAAAAGAAATTTGGTCAAGTTACCTTTTATAAATTGAGACCAGACAGTATTCTCTTGCCACCATTTTTTAAATTTCTTTTTAATTTATTGGTGTGCCATTGGTTAATAAAATTATATAGGTTTCAGGTGTACAATTTTATAATTGCTATCCTTGATTACCATTCACAATGTCTAGTTCTCTATTTTCTGCCTCATTCTTACCCCTCAAAGTTATGGACCTCCTACTTCCTTGACCTGGCCCTGCTTCCCCTTTCTTTTCACAAGTGTCCTATTGTTTTGGCCCTTCTTGCTCCATTCTGCCTTTTTTGGCTGAAATGAAAGACAACTTTTCCTTCAGCACAAAATCCCCACTTTAGCAGGGCTAATCTCATCAAGTTTAAACCCCCCCCCCCCAACTAGTGTTCTCTTCAAACCTTATTTTCTATATGAGCCCACTCTGATCCAATTAATGTAAATGAACACCTAAAAGTAAATTCTTCAATTCCTTCCATTCAAAAAGTTCTCCTGTTTTCTCAAGATTTGGAGAGTTGTAAAGATACCATATATTAGATGTTTACTATGTAAGATACCATATACTATGAAATACACATGTTACTGTCTCAATGTAATTTTCTGAACACAGTGCCCTAATATTTAATTCTAGTTGGTTTACCAGGATTATCATTTCTACCTTGAAATATTTTAAAAATATGTTTTTATTGATTTTAGAAAAAGAAAGGAGAGGGAGAGAGAAACATCAATGATGAGAGAGAATCATTAATCAGCTGCCTCCTGCACACCCCACACTGGGGATCAAGCCCGCAATCTGGGCATTTGCCCTCCTGGTAGGGAATCGAACCAAACTGTGACTTCCTAATTCATAGGTCAATGCTCAAGCACTGAGCCATGCTGGCTGGACTTGAAATACTTTTTTTTCAATCTTTCCTTCTCTTCATCTCAATTACTACTATCTTAGTGCCTATTATATCTCTCCAACATGACTTCAACACCTTAATTGAAGCCTCCAGTTCTGGTCTGGAAAGTCCATTTTTATAACACCTGATCTTTCCAAACTAAATCCAGTCAAGTCACACCAAGATTAAAACCCTCATGTGTCCCTATAGTCTTCAGAAAATTACAACTCCCATAATTTAACAAACGGCACCTTACAAATTGTACCTCTTCAGCATCATCTGTCACTGCTTCTCCCCTTCCCTCTCCTAGAGGGAATAAGAATTGAGACTGTTTTAGACTCTCTGGTCATATAACTCACTCACTGGTGATCATTGCTAAGTCACTTATCCTTTCTAAGTCTCCCTCCATTTCCAGACCTGTAAGAGGGAGTTAGAAATGTGCTTAACCTTATCATAACCATCCCTAGCACATAGTAAGTGCCAAATAGATAGTGGCTAAAATTTTTATTATTACCATTACTTTAAAGTCAGTCAATTCTTCACCTCTTGCTACACTTCTGCCTTCAATGTCCTTTCTTCTTTCCTTCATTATCAATTCATCCTTCAAGAAATCCCTACCAGCCCTAGCCGGTTTGGCTCAGTGGATAGAGCGTCAGCCTGTGGATTGAAGGTTCCCAGGTTTGATTCCGGACAGAGGCATGTACCTCGGTTGCAGGCACATACTCAGTATGGGGTGTGTGGGAGGCAGCTGATCGATGTTTCTCTCTCATCGATGTTTCTGACTCTCGATCCCTCTTCCTTCCTCTCTGTAAAAAATCAATAAAATATATTTTAAAAAATAAACAAATTTAAAAAAAAGAAATCCCTACCAATTGTTTCTGATGCCCACTTTTTCTCTCAGCACCATTTGTGTACTTCTGTCAAAATACTAGACTCACTGCATTGCAGTAATGTGTTAACTGACTGTACGCTTCCCCTCTGCCCTCAGCATGCTGTAAATTTCCTGAAGGCAGAAGGCAGACTGTGGTGTTCTGACTTTGTTAAACTAATATTTGTTAAGTGGAGCACCCAGAGTTCAGAATGGTAAGCCTTAATTCAACAGCTGACTAGAGATAAATTGCAGTAAAGAAGTTTATTACTCATGGCATGGCTGGAAGGGCCAAAAGGGGAGGTCAAGGCAGAATGGAGACAGCCAGCAAGAGTGAGAACTAAAGATATGGGAACTGGGGCACATGTCTGTATTAGAGTCTGCGGATAGAGTGTGTTGGCATTCCTGAACTAAGGTTGGATTGGTAAATTCAAATAAGAGATGGGTTTTGGTAAGTTCTGCAGAGGTCTTACCTAAGAGATACATAAAGTATGCTCGCTCTAGGAGGCAGGGGAGACTATTGATCACAAGGGCTGTTGGAGACGTCATAATCAGGAACTTACATTTGCTTGTGACTCTGTGACTGCTGTCCAGGACATGTATTTGTAAAAGGGAGCTAGTATCATCTAAGGTCTTTGCAGGCCTTGGCCAAACAAAATGAATGCTGAGGCAGCAATAACATGGAGTAGCTTACCTAAACTCTCAACAATGGCTGTATTTACCTTTGTATCTTCAGCCAAAAAAAAAAAAAAGTGCCCAAAATATAGCAGGCATTCCACAAATGTTGCTAAAAGAAGTGACATGAAACTTTTATTATCTTAGCCTTTAAGACTTGCCATCATTAGATCCCATCACACATTTTCAGCTTTATTTCCTAATACTAACTGCCAAGCTGAACTTTGATTTCCTATCTCTGCTAGAAGTGTTTCCTCCTCCAGGAATTAATTGCTTCCCTGATCTCATCAAATTAAAAGACTTTGCATCCCCTGGGGTCTCTTCAAATCACATTTTCTATATGAGGTCCACCCTGATCCAACTAACATAAAATAATCTTCTACTCTCTTAATAATCACAGCATTTTAATCAGTAGGTTTTATTTTTTACCACCATATATATTATATATACTAGAGGCCCAATGCATGAAATTCATGTGTGGGGGAGGGGAGTTGTGGATCCTTCAGCCCAGCCTGCACCCTCTCCAATCTGGGACCCCTCGAGGGATGTCCGACTGACCCAGTGGGACCAGGTCTAAACAGGCAGTTGGACATCTTCTCACAATCCAGGACTGCTGGCTCCCAATCACTTGCCTGCCTGCCTGCCTGATTGCTCCTAACCACTTCTGCCTGCCAGCCTAATCACCCCTAACCACTCCCTTGCCAGGCTGATCGACGCCTAACTGCCCTCCCCTTGCTGGCCTGGTCACCCCTAACTGTCCTCCCCTGCTGGTCTGGTCATCCTCCACTGCCCTCCCCTGCAGGCTGATCAACACCTAACTGCCCTACCCTGCTGACCTGGTCCCCTCCAACTGCCCTCCCCTTGCCAGCCTGGTCACCCCCAACTGCCCTCCCCTGCCAGGGCGATCGACACCTAACTGCCTTCCCCTTGCCGGCCTGGTCACCCCTAACTGCCCTCCCCTGCAGGCCTGATCCCCCCCAACTGCCCTCCTCTGTTGACCTGATCACCCACAACTGCCCTCTCCTGCTGGCCATCTTGTGGTGGCCATCTTGTGTCCACATGGGAGTGGCCATCTTGTGTTAGAGTGATGGTCAATTTGCATATTACTTCTTTATTATATAGGATATAGATATATGTACACAATTTTTTAAAGCCAAACACAAGAAGAAAATCCATTTTATTTATTTTCAGTAAGTTTAAATCCTTGAGGGGTTCAGCATTACATAGATTCTGTGTCCAATGGTCTTAGCAGGAAGACTGCTTCAGAATTTAGCAAGAACCATGCCACTGCTTCCATGAGCATGAGTTACCTTTCCCCAGATTACTCTGGTTTTGCTTGGTTTGCCAACAGGAGTCACTGTGTTGTTCTGTACTATGTACACATAAGCACATCTATTGCCCAGATAGGATTGTTTCATCTCAAGCATACACACCTTTAATTTTAAAAAGAGCTGTGTGCTCCCTCTGGTTCCAGAGACCCCACTTAAAGCCAGCAAAAATGGCCTTGGACCACAG
>PVJC01049696.1:0-12072 GCA_004026665.1 Murina feae
GCAGGCAGTTGCAACAGAACCCTTTGGTTTGCTCAAGTTCCGTGGCTGTTGGCCTCCATCTTGGCTGGGTTAATTTGCATACAGCCGCTCTGATTGGCTGTTGGCCTCCATCTTGGCTGGGTTAATTTGCATACAGCCGCTCTGATTGGCTGGTGGTAACGGTCACATTTGCATGTTTTGCTTTTATTATAGAAGATTATCACATGAGGATTTGTTTCATTGATTTTTAGAGAGAGGGAAAGACAGAAATATGTATGTGAGGGGAAGACAAAAATTGGTTGCCTCCTATGCATGCCCTGACTAGGGTCCAGGCCTAGGAGGAGCCTGCAACTGAGGTATGTGTCCTTGACTGGAATCAAGCCCAGGACCCTTAGGTCCACAGGCTGAAGCTCTGTGCACTGAGCCACACTGGCTAGGACAAGGGACAAGTTTTTTGTAGGTTCATAGGTGTGGACATCACTGTAAGTTTTGCTATCCATTTCTGGTAAGATTGAATCCATTTCTTTTTAGGATAGTGAAATAAAGTTATTTGGAAAGAAGGAAGGGAAAAAAGAAAGAAGGAAGGGACAAAAGGAAATCTAAATCATCCATGTGAGCCCATGTCTAGTGATAATATCAAGAACTAATAAAACCACAGATATTAAATAGAACTATTACAATACACAGTTGAGAATATGAAGTTAAAATAATAATGAAAACAAATACGTAGGAAGCTTTAAATGTAAGACTTTCTGGAAATGAATATATGATTTTACAACTCTACATTCTGTAGATAAATGAAAAGAGGCTGCTCTGGGTAAATATATATGAATATACAGAAAAATTATAAAAAGAAACAACAACAATATCAACAAAACTTGAAGTGTAAACCCAAGAAAAATAACTTGTAAATAATGGATATAAACAATAATTAAAATAGTTTTTAAAAGAAAAATTGAGATGAAGAAAGACCTCAGTATCAATACTAAAAGGGTTCTTCAAGTTCGTGTTGCAGTTATTTGAAAAAAACACATACACATTCACCCCCCACCACACACAGAGACTCACACAAAGACTCCACACATGCTCACATGAACTTGACCCTTCAAAATAAAGAGAAAGTCATGTCTGACTACTCAAAACCAGAAAAATTCTAAGAAGTATGAGACTCCTTCCATAGAATAAACCACAGAAAAACTTCTTATGAATACATAGGATTTCTATAGCTCTTCTCTTTGTACATAGAGACCCTGTGAAATTGCCTCATTTGTCTCTGTGATAAATGTGATAAAAGATGTGATAAAAGAATCACCTGAGAGAAATCATCACAAACAATTTTACAGCACTGCCCCCAGACCTTTCTTTTTATATCTTAAACCTATACTATTACACTAAAGATTATGAGCTCTCAATGTGCATACATAGCAATAAACATTTCCAATTATAGGCTTTTAAAATACATTGCATAGTTTGTATATTTAGTTTCCTGTAATTTTTATAGTGATTCAGGAGTACAAAAAATGCAGTTCTTAATCAAGGTTTTTGAAGAAAAAGTAAACTTTTGCTAAATCTGACAGCTTAATAAGAATTTTTCAACCATTAGTAGATATAAATGCTTGTATTTTATAGTTGTGATATCTCAATGAAATTTTGAGCAGAAGCATATATGTGGATGTGTGTGTGTATATTATATATATATATATATATATATATATGTATATATATATATATATATATATATATATATATATATGGATTTTGATAGGGAAATACAAACAAAATTTTTGTAAATGCATTGGATTTTGATAGGGAAATACAAACACAATTTTTGTCAACCTAATATTTTTTCCATGAAGGTAGAGAAAGAAAATACTTTGTTAAATAGCCTCTAAGCTTGAATGTGATGTCAATCATAGGAAATCAACTAAGAAGTTGCAAAGACAGAAAGAAATCTCACTCTTTTATACAGCCAAGTCTTAAGATACAACCCATTACATTCTCAAGATAAACAATAAGGAATCTTAAAGAAGATTTGATAGTATCTTTTGTCACGCAGAATTCATCCTAAATGTATCTGTTAATTTGGCTGACCATCTGTGTTAGCTAGTTGACTTTATCTAGAGGAGAAACAAACATTTTTTTAATGTGAAGAGTTAGTTTTAAAACTCAAAGAAAGTGCCTATTATTGGATTCCAGCCCAGCCACAGTAACTGGGAGGTAGCAGTTCTATCTCCAATGATCTTAATGAAAAGGCATTTAGATACTTTTTTAAAAGTTGACTTTATTGGGGGTGACATCAGTTAGATTTGGAAGCAGCCTGTGTGCCAATCAGTACATGAGTGAATTAAAAAACCATGGTACATTTATGCAATGGAATACTATGCAGTCATAAAAAGGAAGGCAATCTGGCCTTTGTGACAGCATGGATGAACCTGGAGAGCATTATGCTAAGTTAAATAAGTCAGTCAAAGAAAGGCAAGTGCCATGTGACTTCACTTATATTTGGGACAAAAAGATGTTTAGATCTTTAAGTGTAAAGATGTTTATATTCAAAGGGAAGGTTCTCAGGTCTGTGAAAGACATCCGTGGGTCACAGACTGAAAAAATGCCTATTTAGTCTCCAAGAGGTTTTAAATATATTTCAGAGAGAGGAAAGTACTTGTAATTACAAGTTTTCTACTGTAAATGTTCCAAGAATTAAGGAAAGTAACCTCCTTATTTCAACAGGAAGAAGCCTCTTGTTTGTAATTTGTCCTTACCATATTAAAATTCATGAATCCATATGAATCCATATTAATTTGTAAATGCATATGTATACATGGACTCTTCAGTTTAATCATCCCCTAGTCTTCTTCCAGTTTTATTTTCTAGACTTAACCATGACTGTATCCTACACCTTATCTTCTATTGTCAACATGAATATTGATTTTTTTTCTTCCTTTCTTCAAATGAAAATATGCTGTCTTAAGTGATTCAGCTTATTCCATTACATATTAATAAATATGCTGACTAAATCTGACCAAGGTATCATAAATATTTAGGAATTAAAAATGTTAGTTCAATTTTAAATAAATCTTTCTTACTGCATTATATGGAATTTACATATGATCTTGATTTCAGAGATCCCTATCTAAAAATCTTATAGGGAATATATCCACATTTGGCAGTAACTGTCTCCAAGAGTTACGTGTTATTAAATAATGATATGTAAATTGCTTTCTACAATAATTTCTTAGGCTTTTCGAAACATAATTTTCCACCTCAGAGTAAGAGCAGACAGACGGTTGAGGTATTAAAAAATGAAACCATGACCTATTATATAACCATCTTTACCTTTAGGAGTCATATTTTCTTTTGCTAAAAGTTTTATTCCTTACTTCCTCTGTCAGGTTTTTTTTAATCTTCTGGTCAGAAACTATATTTGTAAATATCAAATATTATACTGATTTTAAATTCCAATAAAAATAATAAGTTCATGTGTTAATAAAAATACATTTTAAGGTCATTTTGTGATTCAGGTATGATGTGTGACTAGAATTCCTAAATCAAATAATGGTTGAAACAGAAACGTGTTTTAAATTTATTTCCCCATTATTACCCTAGTCCCAGAGCAGAACAGGCATTTCATAAATGTACTGATTGAAAGAATGATGATAGTGGATCAAATAAAAATTATGAGAGGAATATTTTATTTCCATAATATAAAATAGCCAGAACATTCCCAACCTGGTAACATTTACATTCATAGGTAGGGGATCAAAAATAAATGTCACGCCCTAACCAGTTTGGCTCAATGGATAGAGCACTGGCCTGCGGACTGAAAGGTCCCAGGTTCGATTCTGGTTAAGGGCATGTACCTTGTTTGCATGCATATCCCCAGTAGGAGGTGTGCAGGAGGCAGCTGATGGATGTTTCTCTCTCATTGATGTTTCTACCTCTCTATCCCTCTTCCCTCCTCCTCTCTGTAAAAAATCAATAAAATATATTAAAATAAATAAAAATAAAAAAAATAAATGTCACTAGTGTAAACTTTACAGACTTAAAATAATAACTGTGCACTCTCAGATGTCTGGAAATTTTTACTGTTTAAAGAAAATGTGTAATTTTAAAAAGACTAAGCATGAAACTGCCTAAATGTCTAAATATCTTCATGCACCAAAAACTATTTAAGAGCAAGGACAATAGTGCTTTAGCTAATGTTGTGAATAGTTCCTCATTCTTTCATTACCTCCCTAGAAATCAGGTTCTCTGATGCCTCCCATTTGGCTTCGGGTCAGTTTATTCTCCTGAGTCAATGTCTTCTTGTCCTGACTATCACCTTCCTAATATCATCAATTCTGCCTACTTTTTTCAATGAGTAGAGGAAGACTATTGAGTTAATTAATCCATTTTTCTAATGGTTGCTAATGATTTAATATGTTCATTCTCCCAGATAATATCTTTGCATTTTAACAAGAAAATAAAATGTCTTAGTGGAAGAAATTACAACTGTGATGATTTCAGATAGATGATGAATATTAATGTACTTTAAGTTCCCTGGTGAGTTATAATTGTGTTTATTGAATGGGAAAATGTTATTGTTAATTATTTCAAAAATATGTTTGGGGAAATCAATTCTTTGTATAGACATTTAAATAAAAATGTTGATCTAAACAAGGAGGCAAAGAGTGATCATTTAATCTAGGTGAAGCAGCATATAGTAAGTAAAAATTTGGGAGAATACTACTTTCAGCAATTACTAGTTGCAATAAAATTATCAGTTATTTATAGAATTATATTTCAGTCCTAACTTTTGTTAGCTCCTCACTTTCACTTTTTATAGACTTATTGGGTATATAATTGACATACAGTAAATTTCATGTGTTTAAATGGTATAGTTTGATAAGGTTTTATATATCTACTTGAGGTGGGGGTCCCTTAGCACAGCCTGCACCTTCTCGCATTCTGGGACTCCTCAGGGGATGTCAGACTGCTGGTTTAGGCCTGATCCTGCAGGGACATCCCTCTCACAATCTGGGACTGCTGGCTCCTAACCACAATCTGGGACTTCTGGCTCTTAACCACTCACCTGCCTGCCTGATCACCCCTAACTACTCGCCTACTGGTCTAATTGCCCCCAACCACTTGCCTGCCTGCCTAATCACCTCTAACCATGTCTGTCTCAGCCCCCGCCTGCCACTTCATCAGGAAGGTTGTCCAGAAGGATGTCTGAAAGGTTGTTTGGCTGTCCAGTCTAATTAGCATATTATGCTTTTATTATTATAGATAAATCTGTAAAACCATTAATACAAACAACGTATTCATTATACCTTAAAATTTTCATGTACCCTTTTGCAACACATTCTTCTTCCTTCCTACCCCTAACCATAGTCCTCAGGCATCTACTCATTAGCTTTGTCACTACATATCAGAACAAATTTTACAGAATTTCCCCAAAATAAAATCATAAGTCTGTAATATATTTTCTGTATCTTCTCATTCAGCATAATTATTTTAAGTTTCATTCATATTGTTACATGCATTCATAATTGCCCCCCACCCCTGCCATTTTCTGTATTAAATAAGCCAAGACAAAATACATTCAATGGCCATTCATTAAAGCATAAATGGAAATTGTAGCATTTGTAATAATGGTAATAATAAATAATTGTGCTTATAATGATTATACCCAATTTTTAAAGAATTTAATTGCTATCAGATACTTGTACTTATATGCAATTGTTTCAGTAGAGTCTCTTGACATCATAAAAATCTAGTTTATGTTATCTGTATTTTATAGATAAAGAAAGTGATATTTATAGGGGTGAGATGTAATACCTGGAACAGCACACCCCTAGTATACTCAGAAGTGGAATTTGAACAAAATCATCTTCTTCCAAAGACCCCATTATATTATAGCCACAAATGTATGTCTGCTGTTTCCCTTGTGCCAACCACTTAACTTTTTAAAAAATATTTCTTTATTGATTTCAGAGAGTAAGAGAGAGGGAGAAAGAGAGAGAGAGAGAAACATCAATGATGGGAGAGATAAAATAATGGTGCTGGTTGTTATGAGCTACCTAAGCATAAGAACCTTATCTATAGAGTAGTTCCTGGAATAGTTTCTGCCTCATAGTAAGTTATTAATTAGTGTTTCTAAATGCATGAATGTTGTTTTTCAAATTATCAGCACTAAATCCAAGGCAAGAGAATTCTCATAGAGGGTGTATTAAGACTTCTAATAGTCATATAAGAACAACCCTAAAATATTAGTCTCTTAGATTAAGAAACAAAAAACCACTGGTGATTTCTATAGGATACCATCATTTGAACAATAAGCTAATAGGAATGAATGAGAAATGAAGAAATACAGAGACCCATTATAAAAACCCATTTCAAGCAGTTTGACCATAAAAAAAGGTGGACAGGAAAAGGGCTGTAGCTGAAGGAAGAGATACAGAATTTTGCCTTTCTTGATTTTTACCCAAAAATTGGATTTGGGAATAGCTTGCAAAAAGGAGAAGTTAAAGAAATCAAGATATCATGTATGAATGAAGTCTGTGATAAGGTAAAAGCAAGACAGGATATAGATATAGATTAAATCCTTCTCAAGAAGCATTACTCCCACTGAATCATAAAGAAGATAGAATCTATGATATAGATACAAATATATTTGTAGATTCTGAAATGGGGATGAAATTGTTGACTTAGCAGGCCTGAATTTCTCAAACTTGAACATTCTATAGCTGGATAATCCTTTCACCAGCTCCTAAGAGATAATTTCTGAGCCCTTGAGTTATTTTGCTTGGTAAGAATGAGTCTACATGCTTGAGGGCTAGAAGCAAGCTGTATCTGTTTCACCAAACAAGTTTACTATGTTAGTGCAATTTATGATAAAAGGGTTTTTGTTATCATTAGAATTGGAAATGCTGGTAGAGAGAGTTTTGGCTGAAATATCAGTGACTGAGATTAGTCACATGGGCTTGAGGCACCAACAGCAATACTAGTACATGGATCATGGTTTTCATCTTGTATGGAATAATCTGTTATTTTCTGTTCTAAGACTGAAGACTAAGGATGTAATCCATATCTGCCCCTTAGGTAGATGTATGTATGCCAGATGCTTCAAAGAAATTAGGCAAATAAACTGTTGGATCAGTAAAATCTTATATCCAACCACGCAAAAGCCATTCCTAAGCATACGCATACTTAAAAGTTATTCAGGGAAGTAACTGCTTTCCAAGCAAAATAACACTATTATAATGGTTTCATTGAGCCAAAACACATAATCAAAGCACTAGTTTCCATATTCTTAATTAGGGATCAGCAAAAAATTTTTTTCTGTAAAGGGCCAAATAATAAATATATTAGGCTCTGTGAGCCACAGGAATCTGTTACAACTACTCAACTCTACTAAAACTGAACGCAGCCAAAGATAATGCATAAACAATCAATGAGGCTGTGTTTCAGAAAAAATGTATTTACATAAACAAAGTAGAAAGGAGGCTCTAATTCTCTCTAGCTGCACCTGATCCAGGCACCTTAGTTTGTTGGCCCAAATTCATAATATCACATGTGCATATCTCATTTAATATCAAAACATCAGTATGAGATAAGTATTATTAGTCCTAATTTAAAATGAGAAAACTGAAGAATAGAATGGTTGAGCAAAATGTTATTCAGCTAATATAAAGTGGATCTAGATTTTTGCAAATATATTTTTGTTAAGCTATTAATTTATTAGTTTTTGGTCAAGTGTTTGTATTAGCCAAGATTAAGTTAGCTCTAAATGACCAAAATCACAATTATAATAGCTTTAAAAAAATACATATGAAAGACAGACTATTACCCCAGGACTGAAGTAGAAGGAAATTATCATCCCAAGTTTATTTGTGTTGGTTTTTAAAATGTTTTTATCTATTTCAGGGACAGAAAGGTAGAGGGAGAGAGAGAGACAGAACCATCTATCAGAGAGAATCATTGATTGGCTGCCTCCTGAACACCCGCTGCTGAGGATTGAGCCGAAATCCTGGCATGTGCCCTGACCAGGAATGGAACTGTGACTTCCTGGTTCAGGGGTGGACGCTCAACCACTGAACCACATTGGCCCACATTTCTTTTAACTTGTTACTCTGTGATTCTCTCCATGAACCTTCCAACTTGTAAATCGAGATTTCTACTCAAGCTAGCACATCCACACTCGAATCAGCAGGTAAGGGAAGGAAAAGACAGGAGGACAATGCTATCTGCATTAATGAAAGTCTCATATGTTACATACAAAACTTCCATTTTGTCATGACCACCATAAAAAACAACTTGGAAATAAAATCTTTATTCCAGGCAAAGGGCAGAACTGAAACAGAGAAGCTGGCAGATGAGGAAGATGCTGTATGTGGATTTTACATAGGCTCTGTCATCTAGTGTTTAGCATATGACCGCACATTTTCATGCAGTTTATTTCTTTGATATTTTCATGCAATTTTTTTAAATTATCAAAAAATATCATTTTAGGAGTGTGTGTGTGTGTGTGTGTGTGTGTGAGGATTCCTAACTCTCTGTCCTTAAATATCTTTGAGAAACATAAGATGCACATTATTTTCCTCTTTTTAAAGATTAGGAAATTAAAGAGGAATGGGTGAGAGGAAATAACTTTCCTCAGAGCTCTGAAGCGAATGAACCAAACCAGCTCTTTAATCTTTGTAATGATTTGCTTTTACATTAAAAGCAAGTCAAATTTTAAATAGTTGCACTTTCTCCAAATAATTCTCTAGTGGCAAATCAATAAAATGTGTGAGTAGTTAACATCAGTCTATCTTGGGGGGGGGGGGGTGGCTGTATATGCAAATAAGATATTTAGAGAGAAACTCTGATTATAAACCTCTGCAATTACCTTAGTAACATTTATAATATTCATTTTAAAACTGCGTTATAGCTTTTCACTTGAGCGTGGAAACATGACTTCCTTTTCCTTCCTTTCTGATAGAGATTAGTTCAGTCATCATTTTTTGGCATTGCTCTTACCCAGAGAAAATTATAAGGTATTAATTGTAAAAGCTTTCCTGCTCACCCCATCTTGTGCCAATACTCCTTTTTAGAGAAAATCATATACTAGTAAAATTAAATGTTTGGGTTGGAAGGAGCTTTAAAGGTTACCTACCTAAGCCACCTTTCTGAAGCATAAATTGAATACTTGATTATAAGGAGTGACAATTGTGGCAAAAAAAAAATGTCAAGGAAAAAATAGTTAAGTTATATGTTTGTAATTTTTAAATAAACTTTATTTTATCCCATGTAAATCAAATATTTGCAACATGAGTTAAATGCATTCAATGAATTGTATAAAAGAGGAAAAAAGAGATTATTGTAAAACCTATATTAATACCCAAAGAGAAAGGAAAGATAAAAGAAACATGATTCTTATTTCTCTTTGAATATATGACCAAGTATCCAAATCTTAGATTAAGAAACACCACACACCTCTTTAAAATGGGCTAGTCATGGCAGTGAAGACTTTAAAATAGTTTCATACCAACAGAATTTTGTTGTAAACTGAAGAGGAGTATATCTCTAAACAGAGTGAATATCATTTTATAACTAAGAATGGCTACTTAATTCTTACTGGAACAAAGATGTTTTCTTGGAAGGTAATTTTTAAAAATTGAATATGCAGAAATTCAGACAATCCCGGGGGGGAGGAGGGAAATTTCAAAACATCTTTGATCCGACCAGGAATAATTAACAAATGTTTGAGTTCATTACATGTGTGTCACATCACACCCCTACCACTACCAAAATAACTAGACAGACATAGTTAAAGCCTCTAGTGTTCTATTTTATTTTTCTGTTTCTGTCTTTTCTCCATAGTATTTTCTTGTGTATATTTTATAATTTTTCCATTAAATATGTATTCATAAAAAATATATCATTTTAAAGTATACTGACATATCATTTTTCAACATGGTTTAGTCACTTGATATTATATAATTCATGTTAACTTTGCAATGTTCCATTTACAAAAATTCTTCAATAATTCAATTTATTATAATGAAATATACATTGTTTCCATTATTATTTATATTAAGTTTAGTTCTGCAATGAGTCCAGGTGCACATGCATAAGACTTTCTCTATGGTATCCTACTAGAGATAGATTTATTGAATCATGAGTAATTTACACTTTCACCTCAATAATATTGTTAATTACTCCTTGGCATGATTTTTCCAATTTAGACATTCATGAGCATTTTTTGTTCCACAGTTTGTTTTGCCAAACTTTCTGACTTTTGCCCTCTGATAAACTTGAAATAGCAGCTAGTTGTGTTGGTTTTTTCTTGTATTCTTCTGGATTCCTGTTAGTTTGTAATTCTTTCAATTTTCCTTTTTCTATTTGTTTTATCTTTATCAATATTTAAAAATATTTAAATATGCATTTATTTTCAATCATATACATGTCTATATGTCTACATGTACATAATATTCATCTCCGACTCTATCACTTGTCCATTAGCTTTTTTATCTTCACCTTTCACCCGACAAAAATAGTTTTTGATACAGTAAAATATGTCAATATTTTATTTTGTGAATCGTGCTTTTTTATAAAATAGGTTTCCCTACTTTTAGGCATTTACAACATTCTTCTATATTTTTATAGTAGTTAAAGTGTTATTTTTCACATTTAGATCTTTAATAATCTGGAAAGTCAGGGTGAAATTCAATAACCACCTTGTTAAAGAAACTGGAAGCTTCCCTCACATTAAAAAAAAAAGGAAAGAAATTCTGCAGTGTACTAAGTGCCCGGATAAAGAACATGCTGGATCACCATCTTGTTTCTGGGTTAGTTAGAAGTACATTGAGTTCTATCCTATGTTAAGGTTAGACTCTAAAGTAAACATACAAAGCAACAGCCACTTACTGTCAAGTCTATCATTAATAATCCCTTAAGAATGCATAATATAGGACATCAACATGCTGCTTCTCTAGCTATGCAACTTGGCCATTTTCCCTTCACATTGTTGATTTACTGAGTTCAAGTATAAGAGTAAAATAATACATCATTTTACTTGCTGTAATTTTGGTCAGTGGTTTCAGACACTGACATTTGGGACACAACTGAGAATTGAGACAGACTATGTACCTCTTTCATCTCCGTGGCATTTGTGTCTTATGTTTATTGAATACAATTTCAATTATGATTTTAAAGGGTAGAAAAGATTTTAGGGGACACCTACATACATGTCTTGGCATGAGTAGAAGTCAATGCGTATTAAATGAATGATTATCATTAAGGTAAAGAATAGTTCACTTTACTAAACACATGCCAATTCTTTCTTATAGTATCTTATGTAAAATACTTCACTTTCAGACACCTCTGAAGGAATCAGTGCATGGAAGGGGACACTGGCATTATGTAGAACATGTAACTTTAAGTTATTCAAAAGAAAGATAGCCCTTGGTGGGCCTGGCCTAATCAGGGAAGCCCTTTAAAACAGGGTATATGCAGAGATACACTTTACTTTGCTTCTTGCTCACAGTAAGCAAGCTTTGATGCATTTGACAGCTGCAAACGAATGGTTCTGCCTATAATTTAGGATGCTTAGAAGTAGATTCTAAACTAGTCAGACTTTCAGATTGCAGATTATGATTACTGCAGAGTCCACATTATGTGGCCTGATTGATACCTTGGTTTCAGCCTTGTGAGACCTTTAGCTGAGAACACAGATACATCTGTATCCAGACTTTTAACCTACAGAAATTGTGATATAATAAATACCATTTCAAGCTCATAAATTTGTAGTAATTTATTACATAGGCATAGATAACACATATACTTATGTAAATAAATAATAACAAAGGATGAAGCCAGGATTGAGAAAGCAACAGAGATTTTTTAATTTTAAATATTTACATTATAAATTGTATCTTCTATAATAAAAGCAAAACATGCAAATGTGACCATCACCACCAGCCAATCAGAGCGGCTGTATGCAAATTAACCCAGCCAAGATGGAGGCCAACAGCCAATCAGAGCGGCTGTATGCAAATTAACCCAGCCAAGATGGAGGCCAACAGCCACGGAACTTGAGCAAACCAAAGGGTTCTGTTGCAACTGCCTGCC
>PVJC01049697.1:0-12073 GCA_004026665.1 Murina feae
TTTAATGGGCTATCTTTGTAACTTTAAGTAATACACTTAAACCTGTTTTTATTAAACTCTTTGTGCCTTGATTTTCCCTCTGTATAATGGAAGTAAGTGTAAAACATTTAGAAAACTGCTTAGTGTTAGCTATTAGCATATATATTTTTTCCATCAATTTTGTAGTGATGTATTTTTTACTTTTCTGTTCTGCAATTTACCTCTTGCTCAGTTTCTTTTCATGTTTAAGTTCACTGTAAAGGTTTTTCTTTATTCCAGCCTTTGGAATAATTGGCTTGTTTTAATTCAGGAGTTTGTGCTATTGAATGGAAAGAACTTACTAAATTAATTATTAATCCTTAATCCAACTTGAAAAAAATGTCATTAATCTAAGTAATATATAACTCTTCTTTTAAAATGAAAAGGTTCCTAAGTGATATTCCAAGCTCTCAGATTCTTCAGGAAGAGATGAATTGGATGAAGAGGATTCTTTCCAACCTGGGCTCCCCAGTTGTGCTTTGCCATAATGACCTACTGTGTAAGAATATAATCTACAATGAGAAACAAGGTAGGTATTTGACCTTAGCTGTAAGTAGAGATGATATCTTTGATGTTCTTTGTGGTCCTTTGATTTTTGTCTCAAATTTAATTCTAATGCAAGGATTGAAACATGCACGAAGTCTTTAAATATTTTCTTATAGGTTTTAAAGTCATGGTAACTGTGCTAATTAGGAATATATAGTCTCTATATTTGTATAAACTGTTTCCTAGAATTGATTTAATAGAAACAAATTGGTTCCTGTTAAGCGAGTTTTAAATGAAACATGATAAAAATGACTTGTTAGTAAAATCTAACTATAAAACATATTTGATAACTCACTGTTTGAAAATACACCTGCTTGTAATGGGGTTTATTGAAAAACCAGCTCACACTATACTGCTTTGTAATATAGGAATTTTCTCAGTGCTAGGAAGGGCAACAGTATTAGAAACAAATATTTCCAGGTTTTCTGTTAACCTGTTTATTGTGCTGATTTGTTAGGTAGGTTGATGTTAAGGAGAGGGCCACAGATGGAGGAAATATTTGTACCTACTAAAGTAATAATAAGATCTGGCAAATAGTTGTAATATATTTTGAGGTAGACAGTGATACTTTCTAGTGAAATGTTTTCTTTGAGCATATTTTTATTCAAATTCTCTGTGTTTTGTATTTCAGAAACACATGGTTGTATTATTATTGGATAGAGTGGTTTGAGGTTTGGTTGCTAAACAGATGTCGTCCTTCAGTACTAAACTGAAATTTAAAAATACAATTTTGATTGAAAGATTAGTATATGAAAAGTCTGTTTGAAACTATGAAGCTATTGCATTTTATAGGAAATCAGTTTTGAAGATAATCATTATAGTTGGAATATTGTTTTGAATAAAAAGCGTGTTGTTGTGAAGATACTAAAGCCAAAGAATTCTGATTAAATGGTCATAGTTCTGTTACATTAATATTTGTGACCATTATTAAAGAGATTGTAAGTTGAGACTATTCTAATAAGAGTTGGTGGATATTTGTAACTTGCTTTACTTGAAGAAAATCAAGTAAAGTACACTGTTAAGGGTGGTAGCCTGAAGCATCTATTTTCAAAAACATTTGAGTAACTTTTATATTTGCTATTTTAACGCAATTTAGAGATTTCCTTATTTAAAAATACTCTAAGCTAACATCTTTATTTTGAATGTCTGGAAGTTTTTGTGTAGAATTATTTTCTTAAAACCTTAAGAGTACCCTAAAACATTAAGTACTTGACAGTGTCCTTTAGTGTATTATTGTCCATTTATTGTATATTAATGTCGTAGACTATATGTACTACATTATATACTAGTAACCAAATCTCACTACCATTTGTGAGACAAGTATTAGTTGTACATTAAAGGAATGTATTAGCTTTTAAGTTCATTGTAAGACTGAATAACACATTATTTTACATAATGGAATTTCAAATGAGGGACTTCATCTTGCGCTTGAAGTGGACACTCAGCTTTATTTTTAACTGCAAGTTATCAAAGAGAGTCTATTTCCTTTGGAATATAATTTTAGCTTCCATACTTTTATGTTTCTTTTGCATATTCATTTCATAGAACAAATTTATTTATAAAACTAAAAAAGAAGGGACCAAAAAAATCAGATTACTTTGTCTTAGTTATTAAAAGTACATTTTTATGTTTTAATTTTACTAGTTGCCTATCTAAACTATTGATCAGTGATACGAAAAGTTCTCATATTTTGAAATAAATTTTTATTCTTCAATTTGGCTTTAGGGATTCAAAATTGTCCTTTGTTTATATTTACCAAGAATTACCTAAATCATACTTTTTAAAAATATATATATTTTATTGATTTTTCACAGAGAGGAAAGGAGAGGGATAGAGGAATAGTTAGAAACATCGATGAGAGAGAAACATTGATCAGCAGCCTTCTGCACACTTCCCACTGGGGATGTGCCCGCAGCCAAGGCACATGCCCCTGACCAGAATCGAACCTGGGACCCTTCAGTCAGCAGGCTGACGCTCTATCCACTGAGCCAAACCGGTCAGGGCCTAAATCATACTTTTGTGTCTAATTTTTTTTTCTACACAGAATAAATTTCAAAGTTCAACAAATATTATTTTGATATATATTTTATAGTTTGTCCTTCAGAAGTCTATTATATACCATTTGTGTCTTGTCTTTGAGTTTGTTTGTGTGTTAGTTATGGAGATGTTTTGTTGTTTTTACCTACCAGTGGTTTTATAGTGTTTTTTAGAAAGGCTAATGTGAATTCCATGACATCCACTTAAAAAAAATCAATTCTTATGTGATTAGATGATGAGCATTAAGAAAATGTGGTTGGAATCTTGTTCAGGTAAAATCTAAAATTCACGAAAGTGTGTCTAACCTTTTCTATTTATTATTATCTCATTTTGTTTCAAATTAAGAGCTAATTTTTTGAAGTAACATTACTGTATAACTTATTTGTCTTCATAAGATGAAGATGCCATGCCTCGGACTTTAAAAAAATGTAAATTCTATAAATTTAGTAAATTTAGTAACAAAAAATAGACTGTAGCTTAGCATTAGTATTTATTATGGCTTCAGTCAGAACAAGGATAATTAAAGTTCTTTACCTTAACTCATCACCTTGCACAGCATCTAAAAGCCAAGTGTTGAATCTTTTGGGGTTAAAATAATTTCTACATAGAATAAATTATTAAGTTGCATATTATATTCAAAATAAGTTTATCACTTTTTGTAATTTGAGCTCAGGATCTCACCATTTTATACTCATCTATGAGATATCTAATCTAATAAAACAGTAATATGCAAATTAACCATCACTCCAAGGCACCTAAGGCACACTCACCAGCCAAGCCATGCCCACCAGCCAATCAGAGAGGCTGTGTGCAAATTAACCCAGCCAAGATGGCAGCCGGCAGCCACGGAGCTAGAGCAAACAGGAGGCTTCTGTTGCACCTGCGATGGAGTTGAAACTGCCTGCCTAGGTCGGCTGGGCCTCTGCTCAAGGCAACAAACTTTCAATTATAGAAACCATGGAGCTGAAGAAAACAGGAGGCTTTGTTGCCTGACTAGGCCTCCACTCAAGGTAACAGAGTTTCAATTATAGAAGATAAATAAACCCCAGAAACCTGATTCCAGCCAGCCTCGCTGGGACATTGGGTCAATGGGAGCTGTGGGCAGCCTGAAAACGGCCCTCAGCCCCTCACCCACGCTGGCCAGGCATGCCAGTAGGTGGACATCTCCCAAGGGGTCCCAGACTGCGAGAGTGCACAGGCCAGGCTGAGGGACGCCCCTGAGTGCAAAAATTTTGTGCACTGGGCCCCTAGTAAATATATAAAAATAATAAGTTGAAAGCCAAGGAATTGGCCTTGACATCATCAAGCTTAGTATCTCTATTGTATGCTTTAGATCTTCAATATCAGAAGTGCAAATTTTAGTTAAACTTCATGCATTTAAACTGGATCATCAATGTTTCCGCATGTATTTTTCAACCATAATAACTTAGATTTTGTATATTGTAACTCAGTTTTAAAAATCTTTACAGTAACTCTTAAAAGCAGATATATTAAAGCTTAGTTATAATCAGGAGAACTTAGAACATAGATGTTTGGAACGGAGCACAGCTTGGTTCACGTTTCTTCTCAATCACATATGGAAGCAAGTGGTATCAGATAAGTCAAGGGTGAGAACCTTTTTTCTGCCAAGGGCCATGTGGATATTTAGAGCATCATTTGTGGGCCATACTAAATTATCACCTTAAAAATTAGCCTGCTGTATTTGGTCAGACATTTAATTAACTCACCCCTAATGCCTTGATAGGACCAGACCAAATGATTTTGCAGGCTTTATACGGCCCCGAGCAGGACGATCCCCACCCCTGAGATAAGTCATTTTATCTCTATATCCAGTGTTTATATTCAGTTCTGTGCCAGAATCATCTAGGTTACAGGGAAAAAAAAGTCCAAGACCAAATGAAGCTGTATATTTAGCAGAGTTCCCGGCAGTGCTTAATATTGCTGATAGTCTAGAACTTTAGTTTGCTTTATTTTCAACTTAGATGATATCTACTTCAGATGGTTTCTGATCATGCTTATCAAGTATATAGCACTGGACTAGGTACTTGGCAGCTCTCAGTTACAGGTATTTTACCATGAGAAGGGTTGGCAAACTTTTTCTGTAAGGGGTTAGATTAAGCATGTCAAACTCGCGGCCTATGGGCTGCATGTGGCCCACAATGAATATTTGTGTGGCCCAGCCAAAATAATGGTATGTAAGAGTTTTAATAAAAGATTTCATAACTTAAATTTTTACAATATCCTGTTATACATAATTATTAATGAACTACAACGTTTGCTCATGACTGATTACTATAGTTGTGTTGCATTCATTTTCCTTACACGTCTTAGGCGTAGGCGCACCATTTCCCTCCACTAATACTAGCAGCGAATATTTTAGCAGCCGATTGCCATGTCATTAGTTTTGTACCGATTTGTTTGGTGTGTGCAATAGGAAATATTTTGCTTTCGGATAACAAGAAAAATAGATTTATTTGTGTTACGCTTATTAATTTGTGCAGTTATTCAGTGTCTGGTAAGTTAATGTTTACGAAAAAATATTAATTTTTATTAAAATGTTCTATTATTTTATGCTAATGATTCCTCATTTATTTTAGCCCTTTGTATTCAGCATATGTCTTATCTAAATAAACCTATGTTTCTATGAAAATTGAAGCTTTTGTTTTTATGTGGTCCACATAAACTTAAACCTTGTTTATTTGGCCCTTGTTAGTCTTTGAGTTTGACATGCTTGGGCTAGATAGTACTTATTTTAGGCTCTGCATTCCATATTATAGTCTCTGCTGCAACTGTGCAACTCTGTTGTAGTGCAAAGATAGCCTTAGAAATTACATAAATATGTCTGGCTGTATTCCAGTAAAATTTCATTTACAAAAGCAGGCAGTGGGCTGGCTGAATTTGGCCTCAGCATATATAGTTTGCCAACCCCTGTATTTTTGTGTCTAGGATCCATTTTATAAAATGTATCGGACTGTGAAAAAGTTAAAATGCTTACTGTAAGAAAGAAGGTTAATTATGTACTATAACTAGAAGAATTATGGCTCCTAGGTATGCATGACAATGCAGTTTGTCTTTCAGTGCAACTTAAAGATTCTATGGTAACTGTACCTTGAGTGATTAAAGTTTAAGAATGTATGTATGTGTGTATGTATGTATATACTAAATAAGTACATATTCACATATAGACACACACGAAGACTATGAGCACCCTGCAGTTTATAGGCATTTTCACCTGTGAATGTTGTGGGAATGGTAGGCATTACAGGAAGAAATACTGCCACTGCCTCTTCTCACCATGTCAGTTGACAGGACTCAGGAATATGAGAGAAGAGTGAGCTTCCTTTCTGAAGTTGATGGTAGCTGTCAAGATTTTTGAAAAGTTAGTCCCAGAATTTAGGTGATTTTTAAAAACAGCAGCCCATTTCTCGCCTTCAGTGACATGACTTCTTAAAAAGGTAAGAAAAGACTACTTAATGATATGATGATAGGATTGTTACATAATAAAATCAAAAGCAGTGGTTCTTGCTCCTGAACTGTAAGATGAGACTTAACAGTCACTCGTCATCTTTTAAATTCATCAATGATTAATTAAAAAAAAATTTATACTAAGTAGAACAAATAGTAATAATGCTTATTCCTTCATTTTCTAATATTTTAATTTCAAATAAACCTTCAATTGCTGACATGTTAGAAATAATTGCTAAAGTTTTTTTAGTTTGTTGTCTCATGTCTTAATGCTTTGTCATAGTGTTAACTGGAGGTGGTTTCATTTTCTCCCTCTCCCCATTTCTTCATAAAAGCTCATATAAAGATCTAATATATAACCTTAAGTTTCAGGAATGGCAATCATTGTTTATTTGCTATGTCTGCAAAATATAAGAAGCTGAGTTACAGCTATTTAAGGAAATACAAATGAATGGAAAGATTTTTCTGGGAATTACAGTGTAAACCAGGTTTTTCTTTAGTTTTACACAATATAAATAGAAAATGGGTGAGTCCCTGTTCTTCGTCACTTGATTGGCTCTAAATCCTGTCCATTCTGTTATTCATGAAAAGGCATTATTGTGGTTCTTTTACTGACATTTTAATTACTTAAGAGAGGGGTAGTTTTTTTGTTTGGTTTTATTTTAAAATTTAAATAAATACAAATTTATTTTTGTGTTTGGTAACCTATATTTTACAGGGTGGAATTTTTATGAAGGATAGTTAAACTTTGTTTTAACTTGTATTTCAGATCATAATTGGCGTAAAATAAAATATCCCTAAATCAGGTAATAAAAAACTTAAATGGATTGTAAAAATAGCAACCTAAAATAGTTCGTAGTTTAATGTTCTCTGTACACACATTCAGTCCCATTGTATATTCAGTCATATACAACATGAATGTCAAAAGTGCCACCCTTTGTTCTTTCATGTTTATTCTCCCCACACCACATTTAAACATGTGTTGTTACTGTGTCTCCAGTATTCTCTGAAAAACCTTCATTTATTCCACTAGCATTTTAATACTGCCTGTGTACTAGGTATTGCTCTGTAGATTGTGTGATGAAAGACGAGAGGGACTCATTGCCCTTTCAGGAAGCCATATGCCCTGTAGTGGAGTCAGATTATGAAACAGATTTTTACATTCAGAATGATGAGTGCTATGATAAAGGCTACTCCTAGAAACCAGAGGGATAGTTTCCCAGAGCAGAGTATTTATTTTTTCTGTGTAAGAAAGAAAGCTTGTTGCTACATTAGCATACAAATCTCTATAGTATAATCTTAATACATACATACTATATGTATAAAACTACAGACAAAGTAGAGTAAGTTGGAAAGATTTTCAGGTTCTTAGATTGGTTATTTTACTTTTTATCTTTCCTCCTTTCTTCTTAGCAACAGTAAAATAAAGGAGTCCAAATGAATGTCATGTGAATTATAGTCTTAGTTAATGTATATATTTTTGGTTTTAAAGTACTTTAAAATGGGCTATTTTTAGCTATACTGAGATTTTAACAATTTGTTTAGGTAGTAGGTGCGTTTTATTACTGTGAAGATATACAAGAAATAGCAATGAAAAATGTAGCTTTTAAAAATTCAGAGTATATTTTATTCAATAACTTAACTTTACCTATTATGCACTAGTCAGTGTGGTAATTAATAAAAATAAATAATCCATAGTCTTAGCCTTTAAAGCACTACTCCTTTACTTTTCAGAAGTCAAGGATTCCTTGAGAATTTGGAGACTTCAGAATCCCCTCAGAAAATGCATATACATATAAAATGTATAAAAATTTAAGGAGTATTCTCATTTTTTTCCATTCTTAAAATCCTATTAAAACTTTGTTTTAAAGAATTAACAAGATAATCATGCCATATAAACTATTGATTGTTAATAGTGATGTCGACGTTCCTCTAAATGGAAATTTTAGAAGTCAGAAGTTAAATTTGTAGAAGAAAAAAGGTTTAGTATACTTTCTGTTAGTAGAAAGCATTTTGTAGTAATTTGATTTTTCTGGCACCCAAAGTAAGGGAAGTAGGCGTCTTTAATTTTTCTTTGTTGCAGAAGATTAAATTTAAGGTTGAGTTCCACTTTGTTTGCAATAGTTTGAAAAAGAATAGTTAATGCGGATTTAAAAATTTTTTCCTTTTAAGCTTTGTGTCTTGTAAAATGTGAGTTTGCCAAATTTTCTTCATCTGCTACAGATTAGGTATGCCATTGTTGCTGCCATGTGGCGGCGCCCCCCGTGCTTCTTAAACGCACTGACTGGAGGTTTATCGCATCACTTGTTCACATGCACGGAGCCTGGTAACAGCCTCATCTGTATCTTCTTAGCTTCATTTTCTTATTTTTAAAGTTTCATTATTTATAAACTCGACATAGCATATAAGAATAAAGGATAGTTTTAATGAATTAATGCTACTACAAAAAGTCGTTGCTAAGACATTCATACTGAAACAGATTTTAACTGTTATTAAAATGATCTATGCTTTATTTAAGTTGTATTTATAAGCAGGCATGTTTTACCTGCCATTTTAACTTATTTGCCAAATTCTAAATGTAGTTTTGAAAATTGAAATAGAAACTTGTTTATGTGGCAAGTAAGCTTCAGGACTGGGCTGTGTATTTTTATTGGCATCTAACAGTTAATATGAGCTTTACAAGAATTTTGTTTAAAGAGCTAAAACACTCAACAGCTGCAATGAAAACATTTTTATATTAAAACTGTTCCTTTAGTTCAGTTGTGTGACTTGGTAAATCTTGAATTCTGATTACATGTAGACCAAGTGGATAGGCATCTCCCAAATCATTGTTTTAGTCTCTTACCTATCTACAGTTTTGTAAAGAATTCATCTTAATTTTTTAAACTATCTTTTTCCCCCTTTTAAAAGTATGTTTATTATGAAGAATTTAAAATATAAAGGAAAAATGGTCATTTGTCACTGTTAATGAAACCAGTTGAAATATTTTATTTTGGTTTTATTTCTATTTATTCTCCCCCCCCCCCATTTTATTTTTATTATTTTTATTTTTCCTCTTTAGGCATAATATTGTAATAAATTGGATTATTGCACTTACTATTTTGTATCTTCATATAACATTTCTAATTCTCTGGTCATTATTAGGTCATCTTTGAAAATGAAAAAAATTTTTCATGACATGACTGCAAAATGTTTTATCATGATAGTGATCTTCACTCTCATTCCCAAGGGTAACCAGAAAATAATTTAAAGTGATTGATTGAAACACGCTCTGTCTTCTTATTCTACACTTAGTAATTTGGTTAACTTTAAGACTTTCCATGGGATTATTTTTTGTGAATTCAGGAATATAATATTTATGATATTTGAAATGCAGTGATTTATTGTAGTTACCAACATTTTAGAATCTTATTTATTTTGTCAATATGCATACAGATCTTGATAACCCAGCTTTGATACTTTGAGTCTCACTTTACTTTAGACTTGACTATTATTTACAAGTTTATAATGATATATTAAATACAATTACATTAAAAATTTACTTTTATGTAAAATATTTCATTTGCTGTGACTTTTTTTGTCATAAATTCTGTTTTTTTGAGTTTGATTATGATCAACATATGTCCCAAATTACACATACATATCTGTATCAAGACATTATAGTTCGAAAGATCTTTTTTTGGGAGAGAGGAAATGCCAGTGTGTATAAGAGCAGGAGTTTGTTATCTTAGTATGATCTATCTTTAAAAGACGGGGTAACCAGGCATATGCTATTTATTTTCACAATTCCAACTTACAAACTCTTCTTACAGTATCTCTATTTATGTATCCATTTTAACTGTTGGCCCTTGTAAGCCTTTGAGTTTATGATATCTGGTATAGATAGTGTGACCCATTTAGATTCCTATTCTCTCTCTCACTCTCACTCTCTCATGCTCTCAACATTTTCTTTTTGTCTCTTAAAAACAACGTGAATCTGTTGAGCCCCAGATCTCCTATAGTCAGTGTACCTTTGTTTTTTTAGGAAAGATAACACAACCACTTTAATGCTACTCAGGTATGTATTAGAAACTTTAGTTATATGGCATTCTAAGACAATCTTAAAAGCTTGATTGCAGCTAAATTCTTTAATTAGGGATATTGTTAAGTTGATCAGCAAGTGTTAATAGCATAACTGCAGGATTCACAGAATTCAAGTCTTTCAAAGTTTATATTTGATTCCTATATGTAGGTTAGCTTGTTAGTTCACTTGTTGGAGTATGAGATTTTAAAAAAAATATTGCTTAGATAATAACAATTTCCGAAGATAGTTTTCATTTCTATTTAAACTTGAATTTTTAAGTAACTGATGCCCCCATGTGGTGAAAGACATTTTCCTTTTGTTTAAATTTGAAGAATGACTGTGTACAGTATTTTGACTTTTCTTAATTATAGTGGACATTAATGTTCATAAAGAAGCTGTTGACAAAGATACATAATTGAATTTTGTAAAGCTCATTGCCATAAATTCACAGCCTTACCCTGTATTGTCTCAGAAGTGCATGTAACCAAGCACGTACAATGAGACAAAATATTAAAAGCTATTTAATTACAAATAGCTTAGGGATTTTCTGATCTTATATGTGATTTCTTATGTCTTTGTTTTTGTGTCTCACATAGGTGATGTACAGTTCATTGATTATGAATATTCTGGATACAACTACCTGGCATATGATATTGGAAATCATTTCAATGAATTCGCAGGTAAAATCCAGGGCTTAACTAGCGGAATAAGCATAATGTAACTTTGATATGACACTTTTAGAATTTTTTTTTCTTTAAAATAAACTGGGAAAGAGGAGCAAAATTCTATTAACTTTTTTCTGATCTTTGTTTTTTATTTGTTTTTATTTATTACTGGAGGATAGAAAATACTTCTTCATTAAGAGAATGTGTTTTTAAAATTTTCATTGCACTTTTTTTTCACTTTAGGTGTGAGTGATGTAGATTATAGTCTCTACCCAAGTAGAGAACTACAGGACCAGTGGCTGCGTTCTTACCTGGAAGCCTACAAAGAATATAAGGGCTTTGGGACTGAAGTTACTGAAAAGGAGGTAGAAATACTCTTCATTCAAGTCAATCAGTTTGCTTTGGTAAGTTTAAATTTTAACAAAAGATTCTTCATACGATTTAACAACTGTTTAAATTTTCATCTTATAAAACAGTTTTGTTTTGAATTTTGTGAATTTTTGTTCAAAATAATGACGAAATGCAATTCTTTATAATTTTTCCACTATAGTATTTTTGAGGACAATGATTTTGTTTTATTCACAACTATATTTCCAACCCCTAGAACAATAGTGCCTGGCTATTTGATAAGTGCCTAGTAATTACTTGTTTAATGAATGGATTCCAGTTAGAGTTAGGATTAATGGTGTTAATCAGTGTTTTTATATTATAGTAGAGGTCCAGTGCACGAAATTCATGCATGGGAGGGGTGCGGGAAATCCCTTAGCCCAGACTGCATCCTCTTGCAACTTGGGACCCCTAGGAGCATGTCAGGATGGGGCCTAAACCAGCAGTCGGACATCCCTCTTGCAATCCGGGACCACTGGCTCCTAATCGCTTGCCTGCCTGCCTGATTGCCCCTAACCACTCTGCCTGATCACCCGTAACTGCCTCTGCCTCGGCCCCCTCTGCTGCAGCTTCTTCCGGAAGGTTGTTTGCTGTCTGGTCTAATTAGCATATTATGCTTTTATTATTATAGATTAGGGGCCCGGTGCACAAAAATTTGTGCACTCGGGGTGGAGGGAGCCCCTCAGCCCGGCTTGCCCCCTCTCACAGTCTGGGACCCCTCAGTGGATGTCCTATGATGGCCCCAGTCTGCCAGGCGCCTTTTGTGTGTGTGTGTGTGTGTGTATGTGTGTGTGTCACCACTGGGGACCTGCCCCCAGCCGCATCTGAGGCTCGGAGCAGTCCTCCTGTGTGTGTCTACCTGCCGGGGGCCTGCCCCCAGGCACACCGTGGA
>PVJC01049698.1:0-12074 GCA_004026665.1 Murina feae
TTGACACTGTAACCATTGAGCAAACTGGCCAGAGCTCTTGTTTGTTATTTTAAAGAGTTTCACTGTTAAAAACAAATGTTGTTTGCTATAGGTTTTTGATTCCCCTTTAGTTCTGCTATTAATTTTTGAAGTATGGTAAATGTGATTTTCTCATGTTTTTCCTGTATCTTGAGATCATATTGTTTTCCCTTTAATCTGTTCATATGGTGAGTTATACTGTAATTTTTCAAAAAGATTTATGTATCTTTATATTCCTGGAATACACTGGTCAAAATGTATATTCTTGTTTATGTATTGTTGAATTCTGTTTGTTAATATTTACTTATGGACTTTTAATTTTTTTGCATCTGTATTATTTAAGTTGGCCTATGATTTTCATTTTTCATAATGTTCTTATTTAGCTTTGGTATCTAGGTTATACTGACTCTGAGTTTGGGGGTATTTCCTCCTTTTCTGTTCTTTGTAAGAATTTGTGTAATAGTGGAACTACCTGTCCCTGAAACTGTAGTAGATCTGGTTTTTACAGCTCTGGACCTGGTTTTTATGTATGTGTGGCAAGGTTGTTTTGTTACTTAATTTTTCCTCTTTTATTGGTCCTAGGACTATACAGGCTTTCTAATTATTCTATCCCTAAATAAGGGTGAACTTAAATGAGACCAGGGAGTACTTATACATAAGAAAACACAGAAAAGGCAGTTCAGGAATGAGTCAGAATTTCAATTAGAGACTGAACTTTGGGCCAGCAGCAAGCTGAGGGGTTGGTGGGGAAAGGGAGCTAATCTGAGACTTTTCTCATTAAGAAGGATCCCTCTAAACAGGTTGAAGTGGTCGCAGGTGGAGAGAGAGCCCTTGCTTGCCCTACCCCCCCTCCTGAATGATCAAACAAATGCGCACTAGCAAGTGCATAGACAGGGCGGAAATAACATACAACAGATTTTGGCTCCACCCCCACCCACCCTGTGCATATTTTTCAGCTATTTGGACACTTTTTGATCATTTTTCAGAGTAAACATAAGAATGAGAAACTTTAATGGCATCTTTGTAGAATTTCCTGCACCATCCTGCCACTCTTCCAAGAAGGGAAATTTATTTAGAAAACCTAAAATTTACTGCCAACGGTCAGGCTAATAGCAGGAGAAATGGTATGGACATTCTCAAAGGTTTTACAATATTGACTCATTTACAGTCCATTTATCTTTTATCATTATGTTGCTTAAGTTACTACGAAGATTAATTCACATTTCCAAAGTTTTCTCATCTGTTACATCATACTTCTTTTTACAACTGGTTGTCAGGGTCTTGAAAAAAGAATTTTAAAATACATTTAAATTATTTGGTATTTTTGTTATTGCCAACTTATGCTATTTTATATAAAGTGACAGTATTTTTAATACTGTTCATGAAAGTTCCTTCCCTGTGCTTTTTTATCTTAAGCCATTCTTAACTAATGTTTTTACACACCTTTCTGAAAACAGCAAAAAATTGATTAAGGAGAATCTCTGGGCCAACCTGAGGTTTAACTTTGAAATATTCTTGAGTTGCTATAGGTAAAACTTTCTACTGCTTTTATTTTGATCATAGATTAAAATTAGCTAAATGAGCAAGTAGTCAATGGGAGCTGCTTAAAGAAGTCTATTGAACATTTTTGACTTGGTTAATTTACAGTCTCAGTGTCAATTGACCTCTTACTTTTTGGTAGAGAGCTTGCGACTCTGGACAAACATGCAGTCACTCCATGCTTATTGCTGCTTAAGAAAACTGCTGTAAAACAGTCTGTTAGTACATTGGAAAAAAGACCTTGCTCTCCTGTGGTTTTCAGGGTATCAGAGGTTTGGTTGCTTGTGTTTCACTTAATTGCTGTCTGTTCATGAATAGGATCACACCATGCATCACAACTTTGCAGACTCACTGCAAAGGAAATAGCAAGAGGTAAAATGACCTCAAGTGAATGTGGCTTTTTTGTGGGTGGGCAGTGTTACAACTAAATAAACAAATTATGTAGGAAGATCTTTATTTAACTCATCTTTATATTCTTTTCACACTGACTTTTTTGGTGAACCACTCCTTATTCTTTAAACATTTTTATACTGATTAAGTTCATTGTAAATAAGCAGCATATTTACAATTAGTTATTTAGTTTTTTCGTAACCTTATTTTACCATTTTCCTGGTAAGTTCTGTTTTTCTTTTGGGCTGACAGTTTACTTGTGAGTACCTTTTTAAGAGAGATCTGTAGGAAGAATGGCATTAACCCCATTTTATCTTGTCATGTTAAATCCTTTTACATCTGCTTTTGCTAGTTTGTCATGCAAGTTTCTGTTGTTTTGATCACACAATTGTTTTGTACTCAGAAAAATAAAAGTGATATTTATATCTCTCTACCATAAATCTTTTGGGAGGGTAGAATCATGGCCTTTTTTTCGGTTGAGCATTGAGTATGAGATATTCTGGTGATACTTTGAAGAAGTCCTTCATTATGTATGGTAATCTTGAAGTGATCTATACTCTTAGAAGGCAGAAGGGAGTTTGGATATTTTATGTCTGTGTTCATTGTAATAAAGGCCATATTCACACACCTAAGAAACCACCTGCTTGCCAGCTTATAGTTAGTGTCAGGATTGACTAAGTGTGGAGAAGGATTTGAGGTCTGGACATTTTAGAGACAATACATTTATTTTGTTTTCTGAAGGAAGCTCACAGTGTCATGATGGTAGTGGTTTGGGACACAGAATCTAACCAGACTGTTTGGAATCAATCTCCATTCCACTGCTGATTGCCGTGTAGCTTTGGGCAAATACTTAACCTGCGATGTCTCCATTCCCTCAGCTGTAATATGGAGACAATAATAAGAGTATATATCTACTTCATGGACTAATTGAGAAGTTTCAATGAATTGATATGTAAAGCACTTATGCCTGGCAAATAGTAAAACTCTATGGAGATACTGTTATCAAGTCAGTAAGCATGACTCAAGGTGGGCTGCTATAGGTTTCTCTAAAGGCGTTTTGAAAGAATCAATAAAATGTCTGTACTTGGGTGATCTTTACTGTATACTGTCTGTCTTCCTTAGGAAATATTTCTTCTGTCTCAGCTTCTCCACGGCCCAGCTAAGCTGGGCTTCCTGCTGGAGTGACCACAGCAGGGAAGCTTGTCCTAGGAAACCACCTGACTGGGTACAGGAGTTCTGCTGTAGAAGAAGAGTTTTGTGCCCTAGCTGGTTTTGCTCAGTGGATAGAGCGTTGGCCCGCTGACTGAAGGGTCCTGGGTTCAATTCCGGTCAAGGGCACATGCCCGGGTTGCGGGCTCAGCCACTAGTAGGGGACATACAGGAGGCAGCCGATCAATGATTCTCTCTCATCGTTGATGTTTCTATTTCTCCCTTCCTTTCTGAAATCAATAAAAATATATTTAAAAAGAGAAGGGTTTTGCTTTTCTTATAAGGGCACCTAACCGAACAGGTGCCACCTCATCCTTGGGTACGTTAGTGCTAAAAGAAGTGAATGTCCAAATAAAATTTATTGGGGTGATGATTCATTCGTTCAACAAATCATTCTCTAAGTTTTATGTGTGTGGCCTTAAGTTTGCAAAGACAGGGTTTTCCTGTGCTAAAAGTAGAGCTTTCATTCTAACCGAAGAGAAAAACATGAAAATGATTGCTTTGTTCTTCCTGCTATCTCTGAAAATGACGTAAATGTAGTTTATTTTATGATTGTCCTCTTTGTACACTTAAAAGTTTTGCTGTGATTTGTTTTGTTGAGAAAGATCAAGAGGAAAAACTGATAAGTCCTCTCATCTTCTAAGTTTTTTGTTAATTAAAAGCTACATTTCTTAGAAGTAAAGAAATTACCTGTGTATTTTGTTTCCAAAAGGAGTTAGTGAAATGTCACTATGAATTTATATTGGCTTAAAAATTTTTTTATTAATAAAGACATTCTGCATCTTACAAGTCTGTCTTACATTTTATAAATAAATTTGTCCCTGGCAAAATATGTAAACTTTGAATTCTATTTCTGGTTGACTTAAAGGATTAAGAACCTGTGGAATTTCTTAGCCCTCTTATTCCCTTAAATACTTATTGAGAGAGCAAATTCAAACAGTAGAACTTTCTCATCTGTGCTCCCATAGTCCCTTATGCTAAACCTAGTCTAGTACTTAACCATTTGGAAACTATAGTATATTATCTATTCTAAGACACCTTGAAAATTTTTCTTATTTTAGTATCTTTGTAATGAGAATCATCTTCCAATTGATGGCATCCTAGAGTCAACAGAAGATTCCTTTTTTTTCTCTGGGCTCCTACATGACAGTGAGTAGACTTCTTGAGAGCAAGAACTGATGTTCATTTATTTATTTTTTTTGATCTCTAGGGTCTGATTTGCATTTAGAGCCCTGCTTTTGCTGAATTACAGTGTAACAGTTTTTAGGATCATCTCAGTAAGTATAAGTTGAAATGAGAGTTTCATTAAAACACTTTTGCAGGGTGAGGCATAAAAAACAGGGCCTGCAATGCTGATAGGTAGTTAAATGCTACTTCTCCTTCTCCTTCTTTGTACCCCTTCTCTCTTTCTTTTGATGGATTCTCTTAATCTTTTTTGTTGTTGTTGTTTTGTGTTTTTTAAAATATATTTTATTGATTTTTTTATAGAGAGGAAAGAAGAAGAATAGAGAGAAACATCAGTGAGAGAGAAAGATCAGTCAGCTGCCTCCTGCACACTCGCCATCAGGGATGTGCCCACAACCAAGGTGCATGCCCCCAACTGGAATCGAACCCGGGACCCTTGAGTCCATAGACCAACGCTCTATCCACTGAGCCAAACCGGTTAGGGCTGTTTCTCTTAATCTTTTGATTGATGCATCCCTCACAGAAAAAGCATTACTTTATACCTGAATTTGTTGCTTTTAGCAAATGCCAGAGAAGTGAAAGAGTAAGAATGCTGTATTCTCATTTATAATATGCTATTATGTTTTAAGCATCCTTTGGTTATTGCACTGTGCCATAGTTACTTACATTATGTAAATGAGGAACAGGTGTAAGTGTGTTTAGGGACATAGTGTTTAGTTTATAGTGATGGAAGAAAGGCCGGACTTCCTGCTCAAGGCTTCTGCTTTATAAGAATTTCTTCTGAATTACTATTTATTGTTATTTTTATCAGTTTAAAATTATCAATTTTATTTATAAACTAGTGGCCCAGTGCACGAATTTGTGCTCATTGAAAGGAAATTAGAAATATTTTAATATCACTATTCACCCTTTCTCTGTAATAGAAGTGTCAACCAAATTCATGATCGACAGTGACAGATCGAAACACACACATGCAATTGGCTCCAGCAAGAGCTTTATATGTGTTGCGCATGCATGAGTCAACTTAGCCTTATATATATGTAGAATAAACTTGCTTAATTAGACCTGCTTTCTGATTTAGCTAAACTTTTTCCAGCCCAGTGAAGCACTTCAACATCTCTTTCAGGTAATTGTCAGCAACACAGCAATAAATATCAGCATGAAGCAGATTATTATTGTAGATCATGAAGGGAGAACAAAGGGTAAAATATTTAACTGCAGCAGTGTTTGACTAAACTCTGCGCAGTGAGAAAACCTGAAGTCATTTTTAAGGTCCACCATTTCTTCTATTCTGTTGGGTCAAGTTCCTAAACTTTCTAAATATCTGTTTGCCAGCTAATGAAAAGAAAATAGGATTCCACCGAGTCTCCTATATACCTACTCCAGGACTTCTGTGAGGATCAAATGAGATGAGGCATGGGAAAACACTTCACAGACATTTGGTTAAAGTGTAAAGTGTTTCCATCTGGCTATAAAGCAAATCGTGTTCCTGAGCAGAAGAAACTCTAAGGAGGCTATTCGATAAGGAGAGGAAGCCAGGCGTTGCTATGTTGTCTGGCTGGTTGTTCTGCTGTTCAGCCGTTCGGTCAATTTGCATATTGCACTTATTATTATAGATAGTTCTGTGATTATGAGACTTTGAGTTTGCATAACCTTATCACAATAAATCAAATGTTTGCTTGGAAAGGTGGAGTAGATCAGTCTCCCTTTATCTTGCTCCTGAGTACCATAATTATCATTCTTGTGAATCTAGATATAATCTTATTACTAGAAGAAACTGCTTTAGTAGCTTTAGTTGTTTTCCTTAAGTTACAGGTGGGTGGTTAGAAAATGACTAACCACCTACCTTAGTTAGTAAGTTGCTTTTGTTTGTTTCTTTAATCCTCACTTGATGATATGTTTTTATAGATTTTGTTTTAAAGAGAGGAAGGTGGGGAGAGAGAGAGCGAGAGAGAGAGAAGGGAGGGGGGAGAGAGAGAGAGAGAGAGAGAGAGAGAGAGAGAGAGAGAGAGAGAGAGAGAAAGAAACAAACATTGATGTGGGAGAGAAACATCAGTCAGGAATACATGCTCTGACTGGGGATCGAACCTGCAACCTATGTATGTATCCTGACCCGGAATCGAATCCATAATCTTCTTGATGTACAGGACGATGCTCCAACCATCTGAGTCACCCTGCTGGGTCATGTAAATTCTTATAATACATTTTATGTTGTGAGTTTTAGATGTATAGATAAAACAGTTTCCATATACTTGGTACCCAGTTTCCTTATTATTAACATCTGACATTGTATGGTACATGTGTTCTAATTAATGAACCATTAACTATAATATTGGTGTATTATTATTCACTAAAGTCCCTACTTATTCAGGTTTCCATAATTTTTACCTAATATTCTTTTGTTCTGGGATCTCATCATGATACCACATTATATTTAGTTGTCATGTCTCCTTAGGCTCCTCGTGGCTGACTTTCTTGTTTTTGGTGGCCCTGACCATTTTGAGGAATACTTGTCAGGTATTCATAGAATGCCCATCTATTGGACTTTTTCTCATGCCTGGACTGGGATTATGGATTTTAGAAGGAAGACCACAAAGGTCAAGTGCCATTTTCATCACATCACACCAAGGGCACAAAACTATCATGGTTTATGATTTGGATGTTGACTTTGATCATCTGAGTGAAGTAGTGTTTGGTTTCTCCACTGTAAAGTTACTACTTTCCTTGCCACCTCCTCCCCATATGGTATTCTTTGGAAGGAAGTTATTATGTGCAGTAGAGTTGCTATGTAATTTTGAGTAAATATTTAAATGGCAGAACAATTTAAATATGTACCTGGAGTTAGTGAAATATTTGTTTTTAATGAACTATCACTGTTTAGTATGTTAAAAATGTGCCTACATTTAGACATTTGTTTTGGCAACATTTTTCAAGTTTTTAAAATTTCTTAGTGCTTCAACCTTTTTTATTATGTGGCAGCTGTTAGCTGTTCCTCTTTACCTAATCCTTGTTCTATCTGTTTGATACTTATTTTTGAGAGCATAATATGAAAGGGAAATGTAGGAGATCATTAGTCAAAAACTTGAGTAATTTTTAAAAATATTTTGCTCATCTGTTGCTTTTTTGCACTTAAAAATATTTCTAAAATTGAGGACTTAGTTGATATGTAAATTATGATTAGAGACCAGAACAGTTTAGGACCCAAAATGATCAAGGGAAAGCACCTTGTCGGAAACCCCCATGACAATAACCCTCTCCTTGTAGTTCCCATTTGTGTGTTTCAATTATAAGGTTTATGTTAAAATTAGATCATAATTTCCATTATAGACTCTCAATTTCATGGTTGTGTAACTGTCATATAAACTTGATTGTAAACAGAGGCCTTTAATGATGGGCTTTATTCAAGCAATTTAAGAAAGGGGTATTCAGCTCCAAGGGTAGAAAATATATGCCTAATTTTACATTTTAAGTTAAATTGTGAAGAGAGGCTTTGATTTTAAGGTGAGCTTGAGCCTGGCTGATGTGGCTTAGTGGTTGAGTGGAGACCTATGAACCAAGAGGTCACAGTTCGATTCTCTGTCAGGGCACATGCCTGGGTTGTGGGCTTGAGCCCCTGTAGGGGGCGTGCAGGAGGCAGCTGATCAGTGATTCTCTCTCATCATTGATGTTTCTAACTTTCTCTCTCTCTCTTCCTCTCTGAAATCAATAAGAAAATATTTTTAAAGGTGGGCTTGAAAAGATTTTTCTTACAATTTTCTATTTTCTGCGATGAGATTTATTATTTTATGATAAAAAAACCTAAAAAAATAAAATAGTTAAAGCCTTGGGACTCATTATATTTTAAAACAAATAATTCTTTTGACTTTTTTTCAAAAACTATTAGAATCTTAGAACCAATTTAAATCCATTTGCCCTTTTTTACTTTTTGTTTTGTTGACTAACTGAATCTCTCTAGTTCAAAGAATGAACCTCACTTCATATATTTATGAATTACCGTTGCAGTAAATTTTAGTGCTGGTATTGTGAAGACTGTTCAGTATTTGAGTTCCAATAGCTTGTGAGAAGAACAAAAATTCTGTTTTGTCATACACTCTTTTTGGGCTTATAAACTGCAGAAAATAATTAGAAGAATGAGGAGTTCAAATTTTATAGGTGAGTGTATTCATTTCCTAGTTCTGCTGTAACAAATTACCACAACCTTCAGAGCTTTAAACAGCAGCATTTTTCTCTCCCACAATTCTGGAGGCCAGACCCCTGGAATCAAGTTGTTGAGGGGGTTGGTTCTGTTTGGAAGCTCTGAGGGAGGATGGGTTCCTGCGTCAGTCAGGTTCTAGTGATTGTTGGCAGCCCATGCACTCGTTGGCTTTCCCTCCCAGCTCTGCCTCTGGCTTCATATGGCCTCCCCACCGCCTGGGTGTCCTGTGTCTGTGTCTCCAATCTCCCACTCTTTTCTCTTACAACAGTCACTGGATTTAAGTCCAGGATGATCTCATCTGGAGATCTTAACTTGGTTGCATTTACAACAATCCTCTTCTTAAATAAGGTCACATTCATGAGTAGCAGGGGTTAAGAGTTAGACACATAGCTTTTTTACCCACTAAAGTTAGTAAACTGCTTTCTGAACTTGCTAATAAGCACTTGAAAAGTACGTTTACTAAATGGAATAATAGTCATAGACTCTGACAATATGCATATAAATGTGATTCAGAATTTAGTTGCATGTTTACTTTCTCTTCATGTGGTTTGCAATTGATGTGGCATTCTTTTACTGTGAAATTAGTCTGTACTCATATAGACAAGCTATAATTTGTGACTTTAAATGGTGTGAGCAAAGTCTTAAACTCTGTGAACATATGCCACTTAGTTCTTGAATTTTTAAACCTACACACACATGGGTATTTTTCTAAGATGAATGTTTATATGGTTCCCTTTGATAGGAATCATGTTTGTCTCTACTTGAAAGAGTTTAAATTTATCCAGTGATCTAGTGTCTGATTTTTATTTATATACCACAAGGAGGGATTTTATGGAAACCACTGAATTGCTGGGTGGATAAATGAGGTTAAATAATTAGAAGAAAGAAGGTTGGTCGTTGGTGTGAATAGACAGCGCCACTTTCTGAGAAGTACTGGCCTGGCCTTCTGGCATGTGGTTGGGAGAAGCTCTGGTGAGAGCATTCTCTCCTTTTCTTCAATTTTGAGATGAAGGTCAGGAGGCATTTAGTTCTTCTTGTTACTAGGATAAAATAACAGTGATATAGGCTAAGTAAAATTGGATTGTTTTTTAAAATTTAGTTGTGCTTTAGACCCATAACTATAATATTTAATAATACAATTTTCTAAAACAAGCCCCTTACCTCCATTCATTCTCTATCCACATTAGTCTGGTTTGGGTTTTTAGTAGTGCTTATTTCAAACATTATCATTTTTAATCTGCTTGTGTAGGTGTTGTCTCCTCTGCTAAAATACAAGTTCCAGAAGTGCTAGAACCATGACAGTTTTATTCTCATTCAGGACTATATTCCAGCTCCTAAGTAGTAAGCACTTAAAATATATTTGTTGAATGAATGAACTTAATATAGGGTAAGGTAAAAGTAGGTTATAGTTGTATGTGAAACAGTTTATTCCAGAATTATTGGTTAGTAATTATTGTATTTTCCGTATGAGTAACTGCAAACCTACTTTTACCCCACCCTATATGTCATGGATACTCCTTTTTAAAAAAATATATTTTATTGATTTTTTTACAGGGAGGAAGGGAGAGAGATAGAGAGTTAGAACCATCGATGAGAGAGAAACATCGATCAATTGCCTCCTGCACACTCCCTATTGGGGATGTGCCCGCAACCAAGGTACATGCCCTTGACCGGAATCGAACCTGGGACCCTTGAGTCCACAGGCCAACTCTCTATCCAGTGAGCCAAACTGGTTAGGGCTGTCATGGATACTCTTGAAATCCATACATAGAGACTTATTTCATCCCTTTAATGGTTGTTTACTAATCTTTTATGCATATAGCATATTCATTAATCATTATCTGTTATGGACATTTAGGTTAATAGTTTTTCACAGTAATGAACAAAGCTGCCTGAACAGCTTGTATGTGTGTGTGCATATGTGTATATGTAACTTTTGTAGTTAACAATGTTAATTTCCTTAATTTATAGTTACATTCTTACAAAATAAACACATTTCAAAATGTATTATTGAAATAATTTTAAGCATAATTAACCTACATTTTCTTAAGTACAGTTTAAAATGTTTTAATTGTTTCTCTCCTTGAATCAATGGAAATCTCTTGCCACAGTTTCTTAAGGGGGATTGTAAGCAGTGGTGAACAATGTGTATGTATTTATGTGTGTGTGCACGTGTGTGCGCATGCATGTGCACACATGTGCGTGCACGTACACACACATACATTGCTTTGATTGCCTCTGTGGGAAGGATCTTGGCTAATCTCTGTGAAAGGAAGTGTCAGAACCCTTCTATCCATTGCATAGCAAGACTGGGAAAGGAAAGCAACAGCCAATGTAGAAGATTAGAATATTAAACTCCAGTGGTTTTCATTTCATATTATCCAAGTCCTTCCATGACCTATAAGGCACTCGGCCTGCCTCCCTGATAACATTTTACTGCTTGTTCTGTTGTGGCCACGCTGGCCTCCTTGCTGGTCCTCAGATGTGTTGCCCACACTCTCACCTTCCTGTCTTTAACTTCATGTTCACTTTGCACAGAATGATCTTCCTTTACATAATAACATGACTCGCTCCCTCAGTTGACCTTGGATTCTCTCCTCAAATGCCACATTGTCAGTGATGCTCTCTGTGGCCGTTGTTCATCATATCTTCCCCTCTAGCTCCTGCACTGACAACCCCTTTATTTTTCTTCAGAGTTCGCATCACCTCTGATATATTATGTTTGTTGATGGTCAATCCTCCAAAAAACTGCAAGCCCAGTGAGAGGTGGGATTCCATCCTCAGCTTCTGACTCAACATAGGTGCTAAGTTAGCATTTGTAGGTTGAGTGGGTTAATGAGTGAACCTAAGGAAGGAGATTCATGTGGAAGAAGATGGACTATTTCCTTTACTTCTAGTTTTGCTTCTGCGAACCATCTCTGCTCTAGAAGAGGTGAGAAGTGAAAATGGGGCCTAGGATATTCATAGGTAGCAGTGTATAGAGGGAAAGAAAACGAAAAAGGAAGTATCCAGGCTCTGGGGAGCAAAAGTTACAGCTGGAAGTGAGTTGGTCAGCTACTTGCTTATGGGGCAGCCTTTGTTACTAAGTTTGGAAAGGAAGAGAATCAATTTGCTATGGCTCATTTCGAGCTTAACAGTGTACTGGGTATTTTACAGTGTCACTTAATCTTCAAATAGTCTTTATTCATTTTATTTTTTAACATATTTTAGATTTTTTACAGAGAGGAAGGGAGAGGGATAGAGAGTTAGAACCATCGATGAGAGAGAAACATCGATCAGCTGCCTCCTGCACACTCCCCACTGGGGATGTGCCCGCAACCAAGGTACATGCCCTTGATCGGAATTGAACCTGGGACCTTTCAGTCTGTAGGCCGATGCTCTATCCACTGAGCCAAACAGGTTAGGGCACGATAGTCTTTAAATAATAATCATCATGGCCATCTTCTAGGTCAGGAAATTGATATTTAAGAGGTTAAATAATCTTCCTAAGATCCCATAGCAATTGAGATATTCAGGTTTGACTGACTCCAAAATCCAT
>PVJC01049699.1:0-11540 GCA_004026665.1 Murina feae
GGCAAGTAGAATCCACAGAAGAGAAGGAATTGAAAGGTCTGTAGAATATTGAGAAGACTCTCATGACATTGCTCTTGGACATTCTGATTCATCTTTTAAAAGCAAGCTGCAACTCAGGGCTGTTGAGAGGCAGCTGACTCGGACATTGTCTTCCTTTCTATCCATTGGTCCGAGAAAATATTTAGGTAGCATCTTCATCCCATAATCCCAGTTCAAACAATTTTTTTTCTATTCTTCAGCTCCCTGAACTCCCAATAAATATATCATTTTCTTGATGGATTCAATTCCATATATTATGATTTGGGATGGTATACAGGGCCACATCCAATGCCCTACCCAGAGTGATAGCCATTTGGTATCTATTCATTGTTTAGTCATTTTTTCTTGTGAATTCTTACCAAGACTTCTGTTTCCAAGCTCCCAAAGAAGGAGCCAACTTGAGAAGCCAATATGGAGAAACTTTTATTCAACATTAGTTACCTACAATATCTAGTTAATTTTAAGTTTAAAGTATTTAGATAATATCTTTCTTTATAAAATTTAGAGGGTGTTATTTTTTCCAAGTGGCAAACAAAAGTGAATATAATCTGGACTAAAATAATTGTTCTAAAGAGCTTTGAGGTTTATACTATTACCTGCATTAATAGAAATGTTTTACCTATCAAAATCAATTGAACTGTTTCAAATCATCAGTCTGTGGGGCCCTCATCAGCCATACCCCATTAGGTTTCATGATGACATCACATAGTGGATAGTAGATGCTGATGAGCAAGCTCAAAAAACATGAACATGCAGCAGTTCGTTAATAAACTTCTGTGGAATGAATCATTAATTTTTTCAAAGTGGATGGTTTTCATAGTATACTCCACTTAGGGGCCAGGACTTTCTCTAGTTTACAGGTTTTTATCTCTCATTAGTTAATTCAAAATTAAATTAAAATAAAGCAACCCAGGGTTCTTTCTTTTTTCTCTCTCCTTAATCAGGGGAAGTCTGAGTTAAATATTTTTCTCTGGTACTGGATATAGCATGTAACAGTTGAGTTACCTTGGCTCAAGTTCTTGCCCTGAGGATTATCAGTAATCTAGATTTTGTGGTCATTTGAGAGAAATCTCTGCTTGCTCAGTTTAGCATGTGGGCTGTAGGTCATTTTGTTAACTGTTTTCAACACCCATTAATTGCATAAAGTTGGTAGACCTATTGTCTCACCAACGTACTGTGTGCTCAGATGCCCTGACCTCACATTAATGATGCTGTTGCTGTTGGATTTTGGTCAGTGTTTGCTCCAAATTTATTTTTTAAGAGAAACTCAGCAAAGATATTCCCATGTGATTTGCATCCAGATGCAAATACCTACACTGTCAAGATCACGGGTAGAAGATCTGTTATGTTTTTGTTTTATATTTTTGCTCTTTTTCTTTAGATTCCCAGAAATAATATTATACAGATAGCAAGAAGTGTATGCTTTCTGTTGGAAGTTTGGCTTGGGGTTCCACTCATCCTTCTTCTGTTTCATTGAGCTAGTTGATAAGTGTGTTACATAATAGTGAGTTTCATGAGGCAAAATATGAGCTTGATTAGTGGCTGTACTGGATTGGAGAATGTGTGAAGGATTTGCATCTCTCTCCTCAAATCCAAACATTGGGATATATAACTCAGTTAACTTAGTCAATTGAAGGCAGGGACTTGAGCTCAAACATAGACTGGCCTGGGTTTATGGAAATAGATGGTGCTTAACATGCTGTAGACGGGATGTGAAAACTCCCAATGGGCCCAGGTATAGATGATCCTGGCAAGCCAGAGCCAACAGCTGAGTTGTCCTTAGGACTGACACTAATAGTACTCTAGGACTGCACCCACTGGGAATGTGGAGTATTGAAGTATTCATTCTTCCTCTAATGAGGAAGTGCCATGAAAGGGGTCAAATAAAAGGAACAAGATTTTTCACCCCAGCGCTATCACACTGTAAGAGATAAGAGGAAATAGCCTGACATTTTCAGGAACATTTCTTTACTATGTTGAGTTGTCCTACTTACATATAGATAAGACCTGGCATAAAACAAGTAAGGGTGAGTTTGAGATAACATGACTTAATGAGATAGTTGTATTGATTTTTGAGTTATAAAACCTATTATTCTTACATTGTTGACTTTCTTAAGTAGCATAAAATATGTGTATATAACAACTCTGGAGAAACTTTTGCCTAAATTTATATTTTCTGGCTGTTTCTTCATGTAAACCCCAGAAAACTTATCTTTACATTTGAGTACAATTATTTTTGTCATCACCTTTACTGAAATCAGAAGTGGAAAACAAAGGCATTGCGTCCCTATACTGTACTCCATACTGCCTCTAATTATTGTCTTTTTGATAGAAATGCATTTTTAGGATTGAGATTCACCTCAGAGAAAATATATTCAAATACAGTAACTGTTTATGTATATATTTACTAGGAATCATATACCCAGGAATCTGATAGAAGCTATTGATTTTCTTCTGGAAAAATACACATTTCATTACCATGTATAGAAAATTTAGCATATATTGTGTATGGGTTGAGGAATACTCCAGATTACTCATATCCATCAGTATTAGAGTCCCTCCTTGGGGAAAATGACCACTATATGAGTTTTGTGAATGGTTATTGCACTGAAAAGAATCATATTTTTCTGATTTTCTTAACCATCTAAATGGCAACATTTACTTATTAATGCCTTACTCTATGTAATATATTTGGAAAGCAGAAAGTTATGACTTAGAATAAATGTATTGCAATAATTATAGATTTAAGTCTTGATAGTTTCAAATGTAGTGCTTTGTATTGTTTGATATTCTTTACTACATTGTGGGAACTTAGTTATTGCAAAAAGAAAGAACTCTGAGGCACTGCTTTTTCACTAATACTCATACAAGAGAGGGTTCTCAAATTATTATATAATGTTTAGACAGCTATATTACATATATAATATATATATTATTTATTATGTAATTCTACATAAGAATTATGTATAATAGTTTTGCAAAAAGGAAGGCAAATTTTTTTTAAACATTGGGGTTAACTTTTACCTTTTTTAAAAATATATATATTTTATTGATTTTTTTTACAGAGAGGAAGGGAGAGGGATAGAGAGTTACAAACATCGATGAGAGAGAAATACTGATCAGCTGCCTCCTGCACACCTCCCACTGGGGATGTGCCCACAACCAAGGTACATGCTCTTGACTGGAATAGAACCCAGGACCTTTCAGTCCACAGGCTGATGCTCCATCCACTGAGCCAAACCAGTGAGGGCTAACTTTAACCTTTTAAAAATATACATTTTTATTGATATCAGAGAGGAAGGGAGAGGGAGAGAAAGATAGAAACATCAATGATGAGAGAGAATCATTGATTTGCTGCCTCTTGCATGCCCCACACTGGGGATCAAGCCCATAACCCAGGTATGGTGCCCTTGGCAGGAATCGAACCCGGGACCCTTCAGTCCACAGGCTGATGCTCTATCCACCGAACCAAACCAGCTAAGGTGAGGGAGACAAATTTACCTAAGAGATTAAAGAATGTTTTTATGTTATTCTCTTATGGCAGCAAAGACAGATTTTATTGGCAGTTTCTCCTAGGAGAATATAAAAACATTAAATGCATATGAAATGACATGCAGCAAGCCAATTTCATATATTGCCTCTACATTTCCACAGGTGAGCTCCCAGCCTTCCTCATTTACATCTTTCCTAAACAAAGTCTTCCCAGCCTAAATCTTGGGGAGATGGTTGCAGGAAGGTATGGCTGTAATGAGGCTGAGCAGTATGTAGGAGACTTTTCCCTCATGGCCCTTGGCATGTACTATCAGTGGCTTTGGCTGGCGCATATGGTTAAGGAGGCCACACTAATGCTGCCTTTGTCCTTGCAGAAAGGGAAGCAATCACATTTACTTTTATTTGGGGCATTTTCTTAGGGGAAAAATGTTATCATATTGTTCTTCCTTTTAAAAAAGTAATATAAGGTCATGCTAGTTTATATCTTTTCTTTTGTGGGACTTAGCTGATCCAAAAATCAAACCAATGCCCTTTCTCTATTTTCTTTTAACACGATATCCCCTCAGTGGAAGAGCCACTGGAAGCAGTTCTATCTCCCTTCCACGCCAAAGTCTGGACCCACTCCTGATATTTGTGCATGAGGAGGCACAATTCTGCAGGAGATTTGAATGCTTATTGAGGTCCACTTAGGAGGAGGTATTGTATGAAGCATTTAAAATATGTTTTCTTTAACATCTTCTTACAGAGTAAGCATGCTAGCAATTTTTTTTTTGGAGTAGTTTTTCGATGAGAAAAACTGAAGTTCAGAAAGGCAAGGTAATTACTGCAAGGTTACACAGATAAGTAGCAATGACAGAATTTGGAATTGGGTTTCAGCTCTAAACTTTCTGATTTTTACTGTCTTACTCTATTTAATCCATGTATGGCCACTGAGTCAGTTATAGCACCAACGGAGAATCCTGAGATAAGTGGGGTTTTTTTTTTTGTCTACAGAGAAAAACTCTATTTCATCTATATCATATTCAACCACCAGACAAATCATTTAGTGTGTGATTATAAGAACCCATACAAATGGCAAAGAACCAACAAAGATAACAGCACAGATGCCGTGACTTGATTTTGACTGTACAAAGTAGTTCATCTTTCTTGCATAAGACCCTCCTTGGTCCTAATGCAACCTACAGTTACACTTTATCTTCTCATCATTCCTTAGACATATCCTAAGTACTACACTAATGTAATTTGCTGCTTCCAGACCTGCCATTTTGTTTATTTGTTTTCTAACCAGAACCTTTCTAAGAGCTAGAGTCTAAGTTGGATCTAAATCAGGACATTTTATGGGCCTATGCCTGGATTCATCTCACTATGAGGAAAATGGTGTCTTTGGTGTTACCTCTATTGATTCTTTGCTATCTTTGGACTTCAGAGTTGGATTATTTTTTGTTCTGTTAACAACCCTACTAATCTATGAATGTATGTTAATTATTTAACTTATCTTAATTTCTATTAAAATATTTTTAAATGGCTATAATAATTATAACTATCATGTAGATTTGTCACAAGTGATAACTGAGCTAATGCATGCAATACTCAGCACAAAACAAGCACTTATTAATGATTTATATGTGTAACTTTTATCAGTGGGTCAATTGAGTCTAAGATGAGACTGAAATTTTTGAAATGCAGCTGATTACAAAGCCAAAAGATGGAAAACTTCTGGTATATATGGTGAAACATACTTTATACAATCTATTTTACATATTCAACTTTTGGGATATTTATGAATGAAGCCAGAAAAGCCAACTTTCAAGTCCTCATCTAAATAATTATCTCAGCCTGTCCAGTGTTGTTCAGAGATTGAGCATCAATCAACCCATGAACCAGAATCAGGGTTCAATTACAGGTCAGGGCACATGCTCAGGTTTCAGCCTTGGTCCCCAGTAGGGGCATGCAGGAAATAGCCAATCAATGATTCTCTCTCATCCTTGATGTTTCTATCTCGCCCTCTTCCTTCTTCTCTTTGAACTCAATTAAAAGAATAAATAATTCTCTCAAATGCTTTATTATTTTCCCTGCAATATGTGACATTTGGTTCATAAAGTTTTGTACTGCATTCTAGGTCTGTGTTTCCCAGGTATATGTTTTTAACTTAAGTATACATTATATGTGTGTAGCTGTGTGTATACATATACATCCTCACTTTCTATCTTAATTTCTCTTAATATTTTTAAAGCACTAGCTTCACTCAATTACCTACTAATTTATTCTTGAGAGAATTAACCATGATTGGAGAACAACAATCATAATCACTCAAACAGCTTTGAACAACCAACGTGTTAGAATTGGAAATTGACAAAGTCAAAAGGAGCTCTAATAATTATAATTAGGAGGAAGGAATGCTATCAGCAGATGCTGCACTAACAGAATTCAAACCAGTTCAATTATTGGTGGCACGTTACATCTGTAAGCAAATTACAGAGCTTATAGAAAGAAATTTGGAAAGTTGCTCAGAGTAAATCATTATTCATTTGGCTTTTCTGGGATGAGAATTAGGCTACTGAAGCTGACTGTGCTACTATGGAAGGTGCTTTTATTTTGCCAGTTATTGGTATTCTCTCATAATTGAAATAGAATTAATAACATGCTAGTCAAGTGTTCACTTATTTAACTGCTTGCCGTGAAGAGGAAATGCTTTGAAATTCAAAGTACTGTCTTAGTTAACAAATTGTGGATGCCTACATGTTGGGTATTTTTCTCTCCTTTCAGTGTGGTTTAACACAAAAGATGAAGATATCACTTTCTTTTATAATCCCAAATTTTAAGAAAGGACCCCCAAACCTGCCAATTATGATAAATATCCTCAATCACTTTAGTCTCTATAATATTATTTTACCTTTACAGAAGTTAAAGGTAAGTCTAAATTGGACTTCATCAATGAAAATACTTAAAACTCCCTTAGTTTTAAATAATACTTCAATATTATTTTATTTAATCTCTACAATCTTGTAAATAACTACTTATTAATTTCACTTTAAAGATGACTAAATCAAAGTTTAGAGAAATTGAGTGCTTTTCACAATCTAAAAATTGAAAGCGAATATTTAAACACTGAGACTAGTGTTCCTGCTTAACCTTTACACTATATGCTTTCCTTGAAGAGTCTCACTGACTAAATAACATGAAAAAGTTAATGTCATATATACATAAATATATGTCTGATACAACTGACATCCATTCATTATCTCAGCCATGCCAAGAACACGAAAGAATACAATGGTTAAAAATTATGCCTGTGCTTTTACTAGTAAGAACACAGACAATTATCAGAGAGATCGCACATGTCCAAATATAATTATAGTCATGAATGCCAAATAAAAGACACAGACAGTGAGATTTCAGATACAAGAGCTAATCATACAACTAAACACAATTGTAGGTAAAGCTATAACAAGAAAAAAACAGAGATAGTGTGTAGTTAAGTACGTGTTTGGACTTCTGTCTTTCATAGATGAAATTTCTCTGACATTTTGTTATTATTGTTAAACAATACACCGGATTTTCTTCCTAGAATATTGCAATTTGATTGCTACTCTCATTACTAATTATATTGATTACATTTGTTGAGAACAACCTAGCTATGAATAAAATTTATATCAGGAACTGTCCTGAATTGCCAATGATTAGGTGAAGAGACAAAAGTTAGTCTTTATTCCCTACAATGCAAGAACTCGCAGGGCAAGGCTAATGTCATCTTTGTAGGACACAAACATGGAGAGAGGAACAAGGGGTTGTGCTTATCTTTGTTATTTGATGTTTCTTTATGGTCCATGCATTGGCTTTTTCTATGTTAATTTCAAGCCTTGGGATACTGAGTTTCTAGAAAGAAGCACCTTCCTTTAACTTTATCTCTGGCTATGGCAAGACAAGGCTTAGGAGCTTGATGTTTGTGTCTATTCCTAGGGTATCATCTGGAAGAGGAGTCTCTCGCCAACCTCTAGCCAGACGTTGAAGAATCAGTCCAAAGAAACTGAGATAGAATCACACGTCTTGGCCATGTACTGTTTAAAACTCATAGTTGGGAGAGAGAAAAACTAGTGCCCAAGAAGGAGAGATGCCAATAGATCCTATATCAAACAGAAGCAGGATGGCTTAAAACTGGTCACAGAGTCTTTGCAGCTCTTCACATCAAGAGTTGGTTTCTTTCCACACTGAAATTTGCAAAAAGTGTATCTTATGTTCTCACTACACATGCACATGCACACACACACACACACACACACACACACACGGTAACTACAGGAGGTGATAAGCATGTTAATTAGTGTAATTGTGGTAATCATTTCACAATGGATATCCAATCATGCTGTACATCTGAGATATATACAATCTGTATTTGTCCATTCCACCTCATTAAAGCTGGAAAAACAACCACTGGATGATGTTAGAAGGGGCCTATGAACCCTTTGACTGGGCCCCAGAGGCCATGCTCTGAACGACTACACTGTACTGCCTTGTAGCAAAGTAGCCTAAGAATGTTAGAGGGAGTTGTGGTTATTTGTCAGGCCCTCTGAAAAGGCCTTGTGGAGACTTCTGAGCAGACTGGGGACACAGCAGTCCCATTATATTATAGTTATGCTGCACACGAGGAAATGAGAGAGACATTTTTCATTAAATCTCTGATGTAATTGCATTGCTGCTTAAATTGCGATCTGAAAACGAGAGGGTTGTTTTTTCAGTCATTAAAATCAAACCAACAATTGATGTGGAAAGGAAGATTACTATGCAATGAGTGGCAAGAGGGGGCTGATTTAGTAACTCCATAGTATGTGCTTTCATGCCAAAGCTCTCTCTTAGGCTTTCTGCAATATACTAGATGAAACCTATGAATCAATTACATTTATAAAAAAGTTCACACCATTTAGTCTTTTTCTCCAAGGATTTTAGCCATAGTACATCCCATAGTGCTATCTAGTCGTGTGTGCTTAGTGTTGAATGTTGAGAGAATTTTAAAAATAACTAAAATGTACCAAGGAAGTAAATTAATAGAACTCATATTGTGATTCCAGATTCTTTATTGACTTTTATTGTCTTTGTGTGTTCACTCACCACAAAGGAAGGGCCTGCCGTCACGATGAAATTAATAATGTTTAGCCTTGAAGAGTTATGGATTCTGAATGTTACAATAATGCCATTTTATGACTAAAGCCTGATAATCCATTTCCTTTGAAATTATCTTATAATAATCTCAAATTTGCATTTATTTAAACAGTCATTTGATATGAATGGTCTTTCTTTTCTTTCTTTTTTTTTTTCTCTTTGGCCTCTAGACTATCATATTAAGTCTTACACTTTTACCTGAAATGTAAAAATCCAATTATAGTTATTCTGTTTCGACAATTTTGAAGTTATTTTAGTTCAGAATTAATTAATTTGTTCATGTTTTCATTAACTCTGGGTGGAAAGAAGAAAGACATACAATGTTTATGGGATTAAAACTAGTTGCAGCGTTGTATGCAGTAGATGTACGTGTTGGTTGAAGATGTTCTTCTCAAAAATCTCCTGTTGTTCCCAAATCATATAATAATAACATAGAACTTCTGAAAATGACATAGGGATCTGAGGGGAATATAGTTCTACCTTTGAATATATTTAGATGTAAAAATGCAGTAACAACAGTGAATATTTATTGAATGCTTGCTATGTGCCAGGCCTACTTCAACACAATTTGCAGATACTAACTGATCTCATTGTTTAACAACCCACTCTAGTAATGATGGGTATTAAAAATCCCTTCTGGACTCCTTAATCAGGATTTTCTTCTATTTACCATCCTGAAGGAAGAGAATAGTTTTTCTGTAATGGCTCTTAAACACTAATTTGATTTGCAAGCACTGGCATAGAAAAGAAATCTGTCTTTCTGTTTTCCAGATGTGCTGAGAACATGTAGAGAGGACAAGAGACTAGATTGTTAGCACAAAATTCTAACTTCTATTACCCAGGATGCTCACATGCATGGACACTGGATTTAAATGTGGCATGTGTTTAATTCCATTCTTTATCTTTTCTCAGAAAATTTTGTAAAGAAAAATATAGTCATAAAGATGATAATAGCCCTAATGGATGAGCATCTGCCTACAGACCAAAGGTTCCGGGTTTGATTCCTGTCAAGGGCACGTAGGCTCCACCCCAGCCTAGGTCCTGGTTGGATCTCCTGTAAGACACAACCAATCAATGTGTCTCTCTCACATTGATGTTTCTCTCTTTTCACTTCTCTTCCACTCTCCCTAAAAAAGTAATGGAAAATATCCTCACATGAGGATTAACAACAACAATAAAAGATGATACTATCTCATGCACTGATTATAGAAGTGGGAAGTTAGAAATTATTTTTAAATGGAGGAATTACTATCTGAGATATTTTAAATTAAAGATATATTATTTAGAATTGAAGACTGCTTATAGTGTCAAACATTTACAATAAATATTAAGGGAGGAGTCTAAAATATAAGCTGAATATGAACATTGAACTAAAACTTACTTTTGTATCTCATGAATGGGGGTAACATGGGAAGTTAGAATAGTTTCTTTAAAGGACTTTGGGTAAATTTATTTTTCTAAGAATTTACATATAATTATAAAAGAATATGCAATATAAAATATGAAGAAAGAATGACTTCAACAATTAGCAATAACATCCTGGTCATGTACTCCCTAATTTTCAAGTCTACAAAAAAAATAAGCAAATGGTTTGTAATCAAAATGTAATTTTGAATGAACAATACACAGTGATATTGCTCATTTAAATCTAAAGTTATATTTGAAATGTGTTCCTTACTGAAATCCTTCCATCAGCAAAAGCATCCATGGAGCTTCCAGAGTGGTTAGCAGTGACTTTATATTCAAACTAGGGGCTCGGTGCACAAAAATTTGTGCACTCGGAGAGTGGAGGTCTCTCACCCCAGCCTGTGCCCTCTTGCAGTCTGGGACACCTTGGGGGGGATGTCCACCTGCTTGGCATGCCTGGCCAGCCTGGGTGAGGGGCTGAGGGCCACTTTCAAGCTGTCCACAGCCTCTTCAGGGTTCGTGCACTGGGGGGAGGGAGGGCTGGTGAGTGCAGCCCTGGACGTTTCCCACCAGAGGGCCCACAATCGCACACACCTAGTGGGCCCCCACCGCTGAGGCGACACACCTGGCGCAGAGCTGGGTGGCAAGCCAGGGGCAGATGCTGGCGCAGGATCCCTCGGTGGGGCCCTGCTGCTGAGCAAACAACACCTGGGGTGGAGCTGGGCAGCGAACTGCCTTCGGATTCTCCGCACTGTGCAGCAGATGCTCCCGCACGCCCTGTGGAGGCCCCTGGGGGGTGGATGAAGGTAGCGGACCCTGGACTGGTGCTCCCGCACGCCCCTGAGGAGGCCCCTGGGGCAGAGCCAGGCTGCGGACCTGGGATGACTGCTCCTACACACCCTGCAGAGGCTCCCTGTGCTCCCGCATGCCCTCAAGGAGGCCCCCAGGGGGCGGAACCAGGCAGCGAACCCAGGACAGCTGCTCCTGGATGCCCCGAGGAGGCTCCTGGGGGGCGGAGCCAGGCAGTGGACCCAGGATGGCTGCTCCTACAAGCCCCATGGAGGACCCACTCTCTCACACGCCTGGTAGAGGCCCCCAAGGGGTGGAGCCAGGCAGCAGACCCAGGACAGCTGCTCCTGGATGCCCTGAGGAGGCCCCAGGCCGGACCCCCTCCCACTGAGCAGAGGCTCAGCCAGCCTAGGCAGGCAGTTGCAATAGAATCCTTTGGTTTGCTCTAGCTCCATGGCTGTTGGCCTCCATCTTGGCTGGGTTAATTTGCATACAGCCACTCTGATTGGCTGGTGGGCGTGGCCGTGAGCAGAGGCTCAGCCAGCCTAGGCAGGCAGTTGCAACAGAATCCTCTGGTTTGCTCTAGCTCCATGGCTGTTGGCCTCCATCTTGGCTGAGTTAATTTGCATACAGCCGCTCTGATTGGCTGGTGGTAA